>CAOJBI011075705.1:0-12487 GCA_948277035.1 Euphorbia corollata | reverse complement strand
TGTGCTAGATCCGTATTTACACTTCATCTCTCGATCCTTCGTGATCATACTAAGTATAAGCTGGCCTAACTTATAAGAAATTAAGCTCAAACACAATACAATCATCAATTGATTAACTTTAAAGTGAAAGAAAAGAAATTGACATACCACAAACTGTTACTAAGCTTGTTGGACGAGATTGCTACGTGATTTAGCTACTCAAAGACATAAAGAAAAACATAACTTGAAATAAAGATTAAATTAAAAGTACAAAAGCAGAGAAAATGGTCCAAAAGACAAAGGACAAGGACAACTAGAAGATATCACACATTTATAGTGCTTTCCAATAGAGTCTTAGTTGCCCACTAACTAAATAAAATAATAAAAAGTAAAAATTCCTAATTAAGCCCATAAAACTCTAGATTCATCCATCAAAATATCAGCTTCCACGTTCTTGGCTTCCTCTCCTCTTAATGGGCTGCAAATAAGGCCAAGTTTGGTTGCTTTTGTTGCTGCAGCCTTTCTAAAGTTAACAGCAACCCTTCTGGTACAGTAGCATCCTTCAAAACTACAAAATCCTTTAATATTTCCACAATTTAATTCCAAATTAAATGATTCCAAAGTCATATTCCTTGTATTTTCTTGGTACATTTTCTACTTATCAAGTATTGACAAAGAGATTCAATAATCAGCTAAGTCTTGTGGAGGGATCTGAACCTGAACCAGACTAGAAAGACAAAGGGAAGATGAAGATGGACATTGATCTGGAAGACGGTGAAGAGATCATCATGATACCAGCTAATCAAGCATCTGCTAGCATGGCAATCGCAGAAGAAGAGCAAACTCCAATAGAAGAGGATGAGTTCTTCATTTCTTTATATGATATTTATGAAATGAATAATGTACCTTTTGATGCATTCAATAAAAGTGGAAACTTTGCTTATTTGGATTGTGTTTCTGATCATTCCATTCATTGATTCCAGCATTCATCCAGCATTTTCAATATTAATAATGATGTTACTAAAAAAATTAATTTAAACACATAAGAAGACCCTAAAATGGTGCTCATTTCCAATCAATTATCCATTGAACAATAGAGAGAATTAGTAAAAGTATTAAAAGAATACGTGACAGCTTTCGCTTGGTCATACTATGACATGCCTGGTGTTGATCGATACATAGCCGAACACAGAATACCAACAGATCCAAAAATCAGGCCTGTCAAATAGAAAATGAGACGTTTGCATCTTGAATGGGCTGAAAAGGTCAAAGAAGAAATTTCGAAGCAAATCAAGGCCAAATTCATGGAAGTGGTCGAATACCCCACATGGCTCACAAACGTGGTGCCTGTAGCCAAAAAGGATGGTAGGGTTAGAGTATGTGTGGATTTTCGTGATTTGAATAAGGCCATGCCAAAAGATGACTTTCCACTACCACATATCGATGTCCTGGTAGACAATGCCGCAAGAGCTGCTATGTATTCTTTCATGGACAAATTTTCGGATTATAATCAGATATTGATGAATGTCATCGACAAGTTCAAGATGGCTTTCATCACGGAATGGGGCACGTACTGTTATCGAGTTTTGCCATTCGAATTATAAAATGCTGGGGCAACCTATCAAAGGGTCGTCACCACTTTACTCCATGACTTGATTCATAAGGAAGTAGAGGTATATGTAGATGATATGTTAGTCAAATCAGACACACCAAAAGAACACTTCACTGTGTTAAATATATTTCTCACCAGGATAAAGAAGTATAACTTATGGTTAAATCCGACGAAATATGCTTTTGGGGTAACCTCAGGAAAACTGTTGGGCCACATTGTCAGCAAGCGCGGTATAGAAATGGACCCTTATAAGATCAAGGCTATTCAAGAGATGCCTACTCCTAAGACCGAAAAAGAAGTTAGGAGCTTTTTAGGATCACTCCAGTACGTCAGCCATTTCATAGCATGATTGACTACCATATGTGAAGCTATTTTCAAGCTTATAAAAAAACAGTAGCCTGTTGAATGGAATGACCAATGTCAAGAAGCTTTCGATAAGATCAAAGCCTATTTGGCAAGTCCACAAGTCCTAAAACCCCCAATCCCTGGAAAACCTTTGATTCTGTACCTAGCCATTGAAGAGACCTCTGTAGGGACAATTTTGGTTCAAGAACACGATGATAAGAGAGAACATGCCATCTGCTACTATCTTAGTAAGAAGTTGCTTGAGTACGAATCACGTTACACAATAGTTGAAAAGACATGCGCTGCCATGGTGTGGCTGACAAAGAAGCTTAGACATTACTTTCAATCATATCGGATTCAAGCAGTGGCCAAAGTAGACCCAATAAAGTACTTATATCAGACACCTTCTCTGATGGGCAAATTGTCTAGATGGTTGTTACTACTCTCAGAATTTGACATCGAGTACGTAACAAAAAAGGTCATTAAGGGAAGAGCGGTGGCCAAATTTTTAGCAAGCCAACCTTTGGAATCCGAATATGTTGAAAATTTGGAATTTCCAAACGAGCAACTGGCACTTATATCGAAAGATTCAAAGAGATGGGAGATGTACTTCGACGGAGCTGTTAACAAAAAAGGTGCAGGCTTAGGAGTCATCATCATTATGCCTCAAGGGGCAATGATACCATTATCTAAGCGTTTGAAATTCGCTATCACCAATAATGGGATAGAATATGATGCTTGTTTATTTGGCATGGCAGCCTTAGTACATCTAAAAGCCGATAAGGTCAAGATTATTGGTGATTCTGCCTTGGTAATAAGACACATTACAGAGGAATGGGAATTAAAATAAGAGTCTTTCAAACCATACCTAGAATCCGTGTAGAAGCAGTCATCAAGGTTCTGCGAATGTGAATTTCACTATTTGCCTAGAGATGAGAATCAAATGGCAGACGCATTAGCGACCCTAGCATCTCTATGGGAAGGACCTCAGAGTCAACCCATGAGACCTCTCATTTTAGAGACATCTAAAGCTCCATTCTAAGTTTTGACGGTCGAAACTGATGAAGGATCAGAAGAGCCTTGGTACATTGACATTGTTAAGTATCTGAAGGATGAGAACTATCCTGAAGAAGCCACTGATTCAGACCGGAACACATTGAGGAGATTAGCCACTCAGTTCTTCTTAATAAATGGAGAATTGTTTAAAAGATCTTCCGAGGGATTGTTGTTAAAATGCTTGACGCAACATGAAGCGATAACTATCATGAAAGGAGTACACTCAGGAGAATGTGGCCCCCACATGAATGGAATTATGTTGGCCAAGAAAATTCAACGTATGGGGTATTTTTGGTTGACTATGTTGGCTGATTGCATTAAAATGGTTAAATCTTGCCATGACTGTCAAATCCATGGAGATATCAGTCATCTTCCTCCTATGGAACTGCAGAATTTGACTACACCCTGGCCATTCTCAGCATGGGGTATTGACATTATTGGAGAAATTAGACCATCATCCACCAATGGACATCGATTTATAGTGGTGGCGATCGACTACTTTTCAAAATGGGTGGAAGCAGAGTCTTACACGAAATTACGACAAAGAAAATGGCTTGGTTTATCGAAAGGCACATCTTTACATGATTTGGTATCCCTCACCACATAGTCACGGATAATGGGGTCCAGTTCCAAGGTGATACTACTAATCTGATTGAGAAATATGGTATTGAACATCATCGTTCACCACCTTATCGACCACAAGCCAATGGTGCAGTAGAGGCAGCCAATAAGTCAATTAAGAAGATTCTTTTGAAAATGGTGGTTAGTTATCAAGACTGGGCAGATCACTTACCGTTTGCATTATGGGGATACTGAACTAGTATTCGAACTCCAATGGGGTAAACCCAATTCTCTTTGGTATACGGAGTAGAGGCGGTACTTCTAGCAGAAGTAGCAATTAAGTCTTTACGTATAGCTCTCAAAGCAAGATTATCAAAAGATCAACAGGCAAAAGCCAGATACGATGAGCTTAATCTGATTGATGAAAGATGTTTAGATGCTTTGAGTAATCTTCAGATGTACCAACAGCATATGGCTAGAGCTTACAATCGTAAACTCAAGTGGCAAAATTTACTGTTAAGACCTGGAGATCTGGTCCTGAAACAATCTAGAAAAATGCACACTGATGCAAGGGGAAAATTTCAACCGAACTGGTATGGTCCTTATGTGGTAAAGAAAGTCCTCAGTAAAGGAGCGGTGAAGATCATGGACATGGAATGGAAATGAGTTCGTCAACCCAGTCAATCGAGACAAGCTGAAGCGTTATTTTGTATAAAAAATATATATATAAAAAAAGAAAGTTTGTTAAGAACTAGTGAGGGTTCTTAAGCAAAAATAAAGACTAAATAAAAATTTTGAGAGAATTTCTTTGGTAAAATCCTCTTTAGGAACCTAAGATAATAATGGATATTGATTGGAAATTTGTTACCATTTATCTTTTGTGTATAAATAAAATTTCTTTTATAACATTATTATTATATAATGAAAAAGTTGAATGAAGCAAATGGATAAAAGAAATCATTTCATGAAACATATGTTCATAAAGCATGGTTCACTTTATTACACATAAAGTACATTATCATCTCATAAGATAAAGAAAATACAAACACATGAGGCTATAGCTCTTATTGGTACTCAACAAACGTGCCATCAATACAACATCTATATTCCAAGAAGACGGCTTTGAAGACGGCGAGTCTCAGCCAACTTTTCTTGAAGAGTCTCCAGCCTGTGAGTCCTGATACTCCAAGTACGGTATGCGGGATCAGGGTAGATATCAAATGACAGGGAATAGTTCATGGCTACATGGGTACGGGAAGCCCACTTATCTGTATATCTATACCTTCGAGCGTAAGAAAGCTCAGGGTTAGCCAAGGAGCACAGCGACTCTGGATAGCCATATTGTCTACATAGACGACTGGGAGAGTATGATATAACTTCAAAAAGCCCGAGTAAGATGACTCCGCCCATAGCTATATGGGTGATAACAGAGGAAATTGTCCACCAGGGGCAAACCCAGCGGATGTCCTCGACAGTGCGAGATCCCATGAAGTCACGCCACTCCTCTACAGTGAAATGCTTATGGGTATGGTCCCCAATACAAACTAAGGAATGTATTCCCCAATGACCATTTGGCATGTAGCTAACTTCCTCGGGAATGGATAAGACAGCCAACTTTTCCCATAGCCATAGCTAAAAGAGAGAGCCAAGGTCAGAAGGTAAACTCTTAAAAAAAATTCGGAGTACCTGAAGGAGTATTTTGCTACCATGAGAAGATGACTCTATTCCATCCTTAGTTGATCGGAGGTAAATTAAAGTTTCAGCTAAACAAAGAGCTATGGGAGAAGCTCCGTCCATCATTTGTGAAATGATGGGAAGATGCAAAACTGCAAATATTTGTGGTTGATTCGCATAGGAAGACCCCTAAAAGAAGCAAGCACACTAGGGGCATCCAACTGGCATTGTCAAGACTCAAGTCCTGAATTAATTCGAGAGCAACTGAGAGCTTTAGACCTCCAGAACTCATGCACACCAATCTACATTTATCAGCTCATGGGAGACTGAAACGATTCATCAGTGTTTCAGAAAATTCTGGGCGATGTGATGGTAATGCGATAGGCAGTTCGGTTGAACACATTAGGAGCCCACAAAAATCTTCATACATGGGGCACAGCTCTTGATCTCCAAAATGAAAGACATTGTCAATCGGATCCCAGAAATAAATGGCAGCATCGATCAGCTCCTGCTTAACGAAAATTCAAACATATTCCTTCATGCTCCTCAAACCGCAGCGCTCAAGCTTAGACCAACCGTTGGCATTCTTCAAATAACTATTTAGATCTCGGCAGAATCTCACGTAATCACTCATGATGAATTTAGAAAATGAGGTTCAGAAGAAGAAGAGTAGTGATTCGCTATACGCAGTTTATGGGGCAATCTACAATACTGGTAGATTACCCCACAAACTCATTCGTATATGTCTCGATTCAATCACAAGGGAAAAAGATGCAATCGATAAAAGGCAAAGGCAGTCATTTCATAAAAAGCAAATAAAGATGTCAGAATTGTACATACAATATCAAAAAAAAAAGAAAAGAAAAATCCTAAGTCTACTGGCCGAAGCCTATATCATCAAACTCCGGATGATAGTCCGCAGCAGGATCATAGGAACTAGAGGGTCCCTGGTAAGGAGGTGGCTACTGTGGTGGCACTCCGCTAAGCCTGAGCCTCTCAATCTCCGCATTCAGCCCATGGATGTGTCCCTACCAAATAAAATGTCATCATACATTTTTCATGCATTACATGCATCAAATTTTGCATAAACAGGAAGCTTACCATCATCTCAACATTCTGGCTCATGATGAACCACTGATAAGCATGAAGATATCCCCAATATGTGGAGCAGTCAGCAACGGGGACCTGAGATTGAAACACAAAGTCAATAGCTAAACCTGTGAGGAATAAAGCATCAGATAAAGAAGTTAAAGCACTTACATGAGTAGCGTAGGCTGGTGTATAGGTCACTAGCCTCGCGGGATCGAAGTATGGCTCGATCACCGATGTGTAAGGACTCCCATCAGGCCTATACATGATGAATCCTTGCTGGCTAGGCTGGAAGTCCCTATGACCAGAAATCATCACCGAATCGGCGGTAGCAGCAGCAGAGGAAGCAGAAGAGCTCGCATGGCGACTTCTAACTCTCTTCCGACCTTGATGATCCTGTAAAATAACAGAAGTTAGTAAAATATATATAGCAATTAATTAAAAGCAGAATAAGGTGAAGCAATTTACCATCACACAAGTCGCTCCATGCGAACCAGAAGGGCCAGCACTCCTTGAAGGTCCGGTACTTCATGGATTGAGGGCCGAACATGATCAGATGTTTGCCCACAAAGGCCCTAGCTGCTACCATCTGGATAGTCCACTCTGATGAATCGCCCCAAGGAGCGGTCCTAATCTGGAATTCATACCAAAGCAGTTCAATGAACAATACAAAGAGCAATCAAAAGAGAAAATGCAGATTAGAGTACAGAAAATTGAAATAAATACCTGAGAAGTGGTAAGACTCTGAAGTCGGGTAAGGAGCTGGAGCTGAAAAATCTGCATATCCCATCCTCGAAAATAATGGGAAAGCCTGGGGAACTTCGGGTAGTTGGTACCCAGAACCAATAGGGGTCTATCCAAAATCCCAGTCTCAAAAAACCAAATCTGCGAAAAGAAGCACAAGTCAAAATGGGGAAACACTCATAAAATACTTAAGGCAAAAACCAGATCAAGAAATCTTACCGCAAGAATCTAAAGAGAAGACTTGAACTTCTCTATCCTGTTCCTAGTGCATTGGTCCAAGGCCAGATACATGTGAGCCAAGGCGGCCCGACCCCAGGCGAATTTGTTAAAGTTAGGAAGATCGACTAATCTCGGAAAGATGTTAAGATTAATGTCAGACCGACCAGTCGAGAAAAAAAACCAGGACAAGGTGACAGCTATGAAAGCCCGAGCCTCACAAGCGGTAGAGTGACCTGCTCCTTGGCCTTTGATCCAGAAATCCATCAGCTGCTCGCAGGAGATAGATCCTCGAGTAGAGCTGGTGAAACTAATCAGTGCCAGGATCGCCTCCTCATTAAAGTGATGGTATGAAAATGTGGCGTTAAACTCGATCACAGTACCAGCGAATGGCAATTCGGTAATAGCATAATAGTCGATAGGGGTGATGGGGAACTCCCCGCAAGGGTAGTAGAATGTGTGGGTAGTGTCCGACCAACAGCTCAGCAAGATAAAAACAAGGTCCTTCTTCAAATAAAGATACCCACGAGACTTCTTATACACAAGGTTCCGGATCATGGCCCCAACATAAGTGATGTCGACCATAAGTCTAGCACCCGGGGACAGGACCTTATACCACTTGTGCACATGCTGCACACTAGCCCCATTATGCTCAATCATCTGCATTTAGAAATTCACAACTCATGCATAAATATATCTGATAACTCCAGTTGTTATCAGAACCAACAAGCATAAATTTTCAAACATATACATCCCTAGTGGAGCATTCATTAATTCCCCTAGCAAGAGTATTTATAAAATAGAACATGCATTCAGTAAAACAATTTTCTAAAAATCCCAGCAGAAAATGAATAAATCAGACATTTAAGAAAGTTATTTTATTCCCCAGTGAGTAAAATAAGACATGCAATAATTTTCTAAATTAATTCGTGACATGGAATAATTTTTTAAATTAATTCCGCGACATGGAATAATTTTCTAAATTAATTCCGCAACATGAGATAATTTTCTAAATTAGTTCCGCGACATGGAATAATTTTCTAAATTAATTCCGCGATAAGGAATAATTTTCTAAATTAATTCCGCGACATGCATAAGTTCATATAGGCCTAAGGCATGCATTATAGCTCAAAAAAAAACTAACTCGGTTGCGAGACAGATGTCCCGCCGGATCAAGCGCCTCGGGGATCGGAGAGAACTGACCGATCGAGTGGTACTCCCAGTTGGGAGGCATACCGTATAGAGCCTCAGCAGGCACGACTGGGATGGAGACCCGAACTCCATCAATGAAGACCGTTTGAGGAGTGACGATGACAGCAGGAAGCCCTACACGAGCATTGTAGAGCTTATACCACATCGAGACTCCGAAAAGCCGGAGCAAAAGCGGCATGACCAGGAGAAAAAATATCGAAAACATCGTCGGAAGGCAAGAAGGCTTGAAATTCTAGAGAGATAAAGTAGAGAGAAGGAGAGAAGTGTGAAAAAAATGAAAGGGGAGAGTCCCTTATATACGCGCTAGGCAATTAGCCCCGCGGCTAATTACCTATATGTGTGGCGCGCTCTACGCGCGCCACGTGGTAGCGCGTAACGGTCAAAATTTTGACCGTTACACGTAGGGAATTGGTCCCGCGGCCAATTCCCTGGGCAAAATGGTAATTTTACCATTTTACCCCACTTTTTGATGTAATTGTCATTTTTAATGCATTTTCAATTCTGATTTCAACCAAGCGGACCAGAAAATATTCAGAAACACGCACCAACATGCTTTTCACTCTTCAAAATATTTTCAAAATTAATTATCGGCCCCGCGCCAATTCCAAAATGACATATAATATATGCCCTCATTAATATTTTAATTGAAGGGGCAAAATATTTTGTTTCAAAATCTTATCAATTAAAATATTAATTCATGCATTCACATTAATTTTTTAGCCTATTTCGCATACAAATAAATTTCTCTAAAGGATTGAAATTCTTGTATGCGAGGGGCAAACTGTTAGCACGGTCTGCTCGGACCCGATGAGGAAATTTACCTACTTCGAGATCCGGATTCGACGCGAGCCAAACGAAGCCGATTTGTCGTATTTTCAATCCAAAAATCAAAATTTCAAAAAAAACGCATTTCAGGGAAAGTCCGGTTTGCCGATTCGGGCCAAAACCTAAAAAAGTCAAATTTTTGGTCAACATAGGTAAATAGCCCCGCGGCTAATTACCTAGGTAATTAGCCCCACAGCTATTTACCTATTTTAGGGTCCTAGGCTCTAGCTTCCCGGATTTCCGGGGATTTTTATCAGATAGAAAAATAGCCCCGCGACTATTTTTCTACCCTCTATAAATAGAAATCTCACCCCCCCTCATTAACAAGTTCGGATTTCCGGTTTTCCCCAGAGCAAAACCCGTCCGTTCACGCCTTTAAACACGTCGAAAATCTGCCAAACTCAAAACACTCATAAAAAATCTCTTGAGCTTTGATTTAAGTCAAGTTTCCCATGGAAATTCTCGACTTAAACTCGATAAAACTCGTCTCAAATCAGTTTTACTCGTGATTATAGCCATAACTCGAGTCGAAACGCCACCAAAACACTTCCATCAAATTACTTTCTACTTTTTGTCAAAGTTTTCATCAAAACAACGACAAATTCGGTCCCGCACCGGCTCTCACGTTATCCTGGAACAGTGAAAAGGTAACTAAGGGTATTGGCTCTAAGCCTTAAATCTTTTATTTTCATTTTTACTACGATTATCAATACATGCTTGAGTAAAGAGCCACTGGAGCTTCTTTACTATATTTTCCAATAAAATTCATTAATATGTGCAAATGAGCTTGCAGGTGAAGACCGGGTTCCCGAAATAAGGGGAAACTCTACCCGGATTACAATGGGAAATCCCAAGTAGCGCCGTTACTCTGCCAAAATTACGGCTCAATTTTATTATTTTATTAAGCTGTCGTAATGCCGAAATTATCATAAAACCATAATTCTTGATTTTTGAATAAATTAGTAACTATTATATCCGAACTCAGAATCTCATCTTTGCAGGTATAAAAATCCTACTACGGATCAGTATACCACAATTCCCGGTAGAGCTGAACCGGGTGGCGACTCTTTTTTCCGTAAAATTGGGTATTAACCTCGTATTACTATTTTTATCTTAATTTAAGAAAATCAAATTAAAAATGATTTTTCTTAAATAAATTTATCCCCAGAGAGCGCAAGACTCTTATTTTCAAAATCAAAACACGGGCGAATTCGTGCCTCGCGCAGTTCGACCCCATTCTACAAAACATAACTTTTCGAGCATGAAAAGGACCGCCCGCTCACACCAGCTCCATTTTTTGCAGTTTGAAACATGTTTGAAAAGTTGGATCTCTAGCTGGGCTCATTTCTCGCACTACTAATTCTTCTTAATCTTGTTGCAATACCTTCCACTACCTTAGAAGATGTAGTGGAAGTCTTGGAGTTAATCTTTTTGAATAATTCTTTGATCTTCCACATTTTCTGAAAAATAATTCAAGATTAGACGATAGTTGTGTATCAATACCTGGATAACGTTTATATATAGAGAGCAAGAAAAGAAAGAAAACAATAAAAATATTTACCTTGCGCAACATTTAAACTCTTGGCACATTTTCCATGCGAAATATTTTGAAACAAATCCTCTAAGCTAATATAAGAGCAAGCATTTTCGTGTTAAAAAATAAATTGAAAAACCTTGAAAACAATAATGGCAAAAAAATAAAAAATACTCAAGCTTCTAACTCTTCAGATACATGATAAATGGAAATAATCTGTTGGAATCCAAGATGTTCCACTAGTAAAAGCCCTTATTGGTGGATGAATCTTTGAAGCTGCCGAGGCGCTTTAACACCGCTCTAGCTCCATTTTTTGCAGTTTGAAACACGTTGGAAAAGTTGGATCTCCGGCTGAGCTCATTTCTCACACTACTAGTTCTTCTTAATCTTGTTGCAATACCTTCCACTGCCTTGGAAGATGTAGTAGAAGTCTTGGAGTTAATCTTTTTGAATAATTCTTTGATCTTCCACATTTTCTGAAAAATAATTCAAAATTAGACGATAGTTGTGTATCAATACTTGGAAATAACGTTTATATATAGAGAGCAAGAAAAGAAAGAAAACAATAAAAATATTTACCTTGCGCAACATTTAAACTCTTGGCAAAATTTCCATGCGAAATATTTTGAAACAACTCCTCTAAGCTAATATAAGAGCAAGCATTTTCGTGTTAAAAAATAAATTGAAAAACCTTGAAAACAATATTGGTTAAAAAAAACTCAAGTTTTTAACTCTTCAGACACATGATAAATGAGGAACTAATATATTGGAATCCAAGATGTTCCACTAGTTAAAGCTCTTATTGGTGGATGGACCTCTGAAGATGTCGAGGCATTTTAATATCGCTCCATTTTTTGCCATTTGAAACACGTTGGAAAAGTTGGATCTCCAGCTGGCTCATTTCTCGCACTACTAATTCTTCTTAATCTTGTTGCAATACCTTCCACTTCCTTGGAAGATGTAGTGGAAGTCTTCGAGTTGATCTTTTTGAATAATTCTTTGATCTTCCATATTTTCTGAAAAATAATTGAAGATTAGATGATAGTAGTGTATCAATACCTGAAAATAACGTTTTTATATAGAGAGCAAGAAAAGAAAGAAAGCAATAAAAATATTTACCTTGCGCAACATTTAAACTCATGGCACATTTTTCCATGCGAAATATTTTGAAACAACTCCTCTAAGCTAATATAAGAGCAAGCATTTTCGTGTTAAAAAATAAATTGAAAAACCTTGAAAACAATAATGGCTAAAAAATAAAAAATACTCAAGCTTCTAACTCTTCAGACACGTGATAAGGGAAAATAATCTGTTAGAATCCAAGATGTTCCACTAGTAAAAGCCCTTATTGGTGGATGGATCTCTGAAGCTGCCGAGGTGCTTTAACACCGCTCCAGCTCATTTTTTGCAGTTTGAAACACATTGGAAAAGTTGGATCTCCGGCTGAACTCATTTTTCACACTACTAGTTCTTCTTAATCTTGTTGCAATACCTTCCATTGCCTTGGAAGATGTAGTGGAAGTCTTGGAGTTGATCTTTTTGAATAATTCTTTGATCTTCCACATTTTCTGAAAAATAATTCAAGATTAGACGATAGTTGTGTGTATCAATACCTGGAAATAACGTTTATATATAGAGAG
>CAOJBI011074801.1:0-10594 GCA_948277035.1 Euphorbia corollata | reverse complement strand
GTGGCAAATGTCTTAGCCTAGTTGGTTAAGACATGAAGCTGTAATCCTAGAGGTCACAGGTTCGAGTCCACATTCGGGTGGGGTGGGGATAAGGTTTTCCTTTGTTATTATTGTAAGCCCAAATGAGGCAAATTTTTTTTTTTTGAAAAAAAATCTATGTCATGTTTTGACTAGAGTTGTATTAACCATGTCATGCTTAGGAGATCATTTTACGTTAATTTTAAGTTTTGAAGTTCTTCCATGCTAATTTGCATGTTCATAATTACTTACCTGATTAAGTAGAGGTAGTTCAATTCAATTCAATAGAAGAAAACACTCTCACAAAACTAAAAAAAAGGTGGGGTCGTATTTGAATTAACCCACAAACCCCATTGCGTTACACCATAGCCACTCATACGGCAAAAAAACAAATTTCTCTTTTTAATTTTGTCATTTTTTAACACAATACAACAAATGTGGACAATTCTAAAATCCATATGACAATTTGATTAAGTATTTGAGATTATCAAGTTATTGACAACTTTGGAAGTTCATTGTTGTTGGATGTTGATGTCTATTTTATTAATAAGGCTTTAATTATATTATCATAATATGCTTCACAACATTATTGCTACGTTATTAACAATGGAAAAAAAATCTGCAATCCCTAAATTGATGTCCCCTTCAATGTCCCTCATTCAATTGTCGACATGTGTCTTTTATTATTATAATTTTATTCTTTTTGAGTTTATCTTTCCTACTTTTTAGTTTCTCTTTCCTATTAATATGTTACATGTCAAATGATGAATGAAGAGACATTGAAGGAGACATTAATTTGGGGACATCAGATTTTTTTCCATTAACAATATTATATCACTCTTATTTTAAGAAAACAATATTTAATAACTCATTCTATAAATTAATATTGTTGTTTTTCGAAAGATAATATAGTTTTAGCAACTTCTTTTCTGCATGTATGTAATTCAATTAGAGTGGAATTGGGTTTGAACCCATGCTTGAACACCTTAATCTAAATACATTACCATAACATTTTTATAGCGGGAGTTGAAATATTTAATTAATTGTTGTATAAAAAGTGGTGGTAGTTTTATTGTAATTAGATAATTTTTTACACAAAATTTTATATGTACCTGCTTATTTATTTATTTATTTATTCATTGAGTGAACATAACAGAATTATTTGATAATTTGTACAAAACTGATCATTAGCCTTTTTTTAGAATTGTCATCTGTTTTTGCATGGTTGGCTTTTTATTTCTTATTGTAATGTTCTGAACTTGGTATTCATAAAAAAAAAAAAAATTGGTATTCCAGTATCAAATCAAATAGATGACACGTTTGGTCAAGCACAGGACATCCTACAAACAACAAAGTCAAACCCAACCTCACTGTGTGATCGCTCACACGGGATAAATTTCCCACAGCATATGCTTCAGCCGTCAATTAAGAATATTCACAAAATGGGAAAAATTGTATATTGGAAATCCCACAACCAATCTGTAAGCGCCACACATGTGAATCCTCCATGTCACCACCCGTCAACCGGAAATCAAATCTGCCCTTACCATTTCAAATCTACGTGGCCGTACACGTTTACACTTCGAGAAAAGTATAGAAAAACCCACCCAAAAAATGATAACCGTTAATTGCCCCTTCCTGTACATTTGCCTTGGTGTATTTTCTCCCCAACGCTATTCCCTCTCCGTAACAAAATCAAATCCCTAAAATTCAATAATTGAATCTCCGATTCGGCATGAACGGCAATCCTCAACTGTCGGCGTCCACCAATCCTGCGTTCTCTTTCATTTCCAAGGGATGGCGGGAGGTACGCGACTCGGCTGATGCGGATCTCCAACTCATGCGAGCTCGAGCTAACTCGTTTAAGAATCTCGCCAACTCATTTGACCGGGAGATTGAGAACTTCTTTAATTCCGCCTCTACTTCCTTCTCAGCAGGCTCATTCCGGTCCTCCACGCCGACGGAAATTGATTTCGTGAAGAAATTGCAGCCTAAGATTTCGGAGTTTCGCAGGGTTTACTCCGCGCCTGAGATTAGCAAGAAGGTGTTAGAGAAATGGGGACCGAGGGCAAAGCTAGGGATTGATTTGTCTGCTATAAGGAACGCGATAGTGGCGGATGTAGAGGATGGGGATGTAAGTGGAATTTTGGAATTTGATAGGATTAGGAGAAGGAGAAAGCCCGTTAAGTTTGGGGAATTTTGGGGTGAACGGAAAGAGGACAGAGGGCAGTTTGGGGAATGGGAACCGATAAGGACGTTGAAGAGGAGGCTAAGGGAGTTAGAGAAGAAGAGTGAGCCTGCGGAGATTTTTGGGGCTCTCAAGAATAACGAATTCTTGGAAAAGTTAAAATCAAGCTTGGTATGTATTTTCAATTCGCATCCTGGAGTTAACTTGAATTTAAATTGTTGCTGCGGATTTTTTTAAATTTTAATTGAATGATGGGTTGATGATATACTTGTGTGATATTTTGTACAGATTTTAAAGTTGGGTTGCACTCTCTCCTCATAAATACTCTCTAATATTAGTAGTTCTTTTGCTGTTAAAACAATTTTCATCTGACCCCAGTGAGGTGATTCAAATATCTCCTTTGATCTGGACTTGCTAAGATAGCTTCTTTTAAAATGACACAGGTTCATTAATCATAACCGCAGTCCATTTGATACGTGAATGTTTTGTAATGAAGGATGGTTTTTTATTTTATTTTTTGTGTACATATTGCCTTGATTTTTTTTTTTTGTATGTTAAAATGAGCTTAAGTGAACAAAGCTTCTCACTGACTGTGTGGCTTACAAAATGTTTTCGCTAATTTTGTTTTTTCTTTTTTTTTTTTTTAATTTTGATATGGTAGCCTTTGCTGAAACCTTACCAGATTATGCCTGGAAGCTTGAACAATTAGATCTCGCCTGATTAATGGTCAAAACTCAAAAGGGCCAATTATTTGACATCCTTGATATTGCCATTCTTTTGGGGTCTTGTTTGTATATTATTAAAATGACCCATTACAATTACACTTTACTGCTACTGTTTGCATTTGGATTATGTTCCATGAAGTTGTACCCAAGCATATGAGCTTAAGATGTATTGGCACGTACAAGGTGTTGGCTTATCATGGTTTAAAGCATATATTCCTCACGCTGAAGAACAGATAAACTTTGGCCACAACATTATGAGGCCCTGTAGTTATTCGCTTTTTTCTGGTGAATACAATTTCTATGAAACCTCGAGCTTGCTTTTTGTTCTAAAGTTTATCTTATTTGATTGAAGTAATCCAGAAAAGAGAACAGACTTATGGCCAATTGTCTCAAAAATCTTTCTTAAGGCTATCAACCGTTATTTTCAAATTTTTATTGTCCATTTTTAGGTGTTTTATAGCTCTGTCTCCTAGATTTTCTGATATCCTTCCTTTTCTCGTGATACCTTTTACTGATATTTTACTTTGTTTTATTTAATAAAGTTCCAACATATTTGTATCACAATTTTGTTAGTTTCTCCGTTTATGCTTCTCTTTAGAATGGTTGACCATGCTTGATGGGGGAGAATTGGGTCTGGGGGGACGCTGTGTTCTTTAGTGTGGAAAACTTTCGTGAACAAGGAAATGCTTATAACTGTAAAGGGCTGCTAGCTAGTGATTCTTGCATTGTGTTTTATTTATGGACGTGCAGATGTTGTTTTATCAATTAAATTTTATGGAGAAATCACTTCTACCAAATTATATAATGATGCCAGCGCACACCCAATAAGTTTACAATATGTTCATTTTGTTTATGTTGATGTTGATGATTATAAGGCCCTGTTCTTTTCAACTACAATTCAGTTAAGTTCAGGTATATGTAGTTATAAATTTACACTGAAATCAGTTTAGCTCAGTTAAGTTCAGCTTTCAGAAGTTGAAGAGAACAGGGCCTAAGTAGCAAACATTTTTCTCCGTTCTCACGAATTATCCATTTCTCCTTGCAGAAAGCTATCCGTGAGCCTCAGGGTTTGAAGGTCAGGCATCTTTCACAATGAACCTTTTATTTGAAATCTAAATGAAAAAGCCTGTAATATTTGGTGCATTACCAGGTGTCTCTGGATATTTAGGAGCATCAGAACTCTAGGTGGTGGGTAGTAACTAGTAAACTTCTTGTATGATGCGTGTTCAGCAAAAAGAATTTTCTTTAACAATTGTTATGACACATTCAATCTATTTTTCCGATCTTTAGTGAGAGGATGAGGGTTAGATACTGATGGAATTCTTTTGTAGTGTTTCACAATTATGATTTCTCTGTTTTCGACAAATGATTTTTATGGTATGTGCATTTCTAACCACATTACTCATCGTGTTGGAAAAACAAATGAAGTTTTGCTCGACATTTGACATCTATGTTCCAAGCAACTCTTAAGCGTTTTGTTCGTTGGTTGGTACATTGACATATTTTATGTGGGGATGTAATTGAGCTGATTTTGATCTTGATATGCTGGAGAGACGCACAAATTTAGCTTTTGCAAGCAGAGTTCAAAATAAATTTTTATATGGTTTGTGGCTTGAGTTCATTTTATGTAAGGGTAACAAGTATTCCATTTGGGTCGCAGTGGAACAAGTTCTTTCATATGTTAACTGTTGGACTGCATACATAGAACAATTTTATGTGATATGAATGTTTTCTTTACTTTTGGATGCAGGAAGTACCACCATTGGATGTTCCTGAATTGTTGGCCTATTTTGTCAGGCAATCTGGGCCATTTTTGGATCAACTTGGAGTTAGAAGAGGCAAGTTAGTTCACTGTTTTCTTCTTTGTTTTTTATTGTATTGAGAAATCTTATAATCTATTTTCAATCTCTTCAATATGTAGTGCAAAGCTTGTAAGAATGCTTTTTTATTAGGAACTCTATTTGGGGATCCTTTATCTTTTTGGGTTAAATATTCCTTTTTCAATTTCATGTCTGGGAGGTCATTTAATCCACTTTTTCATTGACTTAAGTCCTAGGCTCTGGATCGAGTTTTGAGTCCCCAGACCTTAAACCAAGTTTTGGAGCTCATTGAACTCCTGCCTCTGAAATTTCTTTCAAATAATGCAAACTATTCGTCATTACACAACTCCCTTCATAAGGGTACAGAGAAAGACTAACTAGGAAATATTTATCTAAATTGAGCTATAAATACAAATAGAAAATAATGCGAACTCCTAAACTAAATTAATAGGCAATGCAAATTTGATGAGGAATAAAAGTATTAAAGAAAATAAGAATCATTACTATTGTAGAAATTACCAATTATTAACCTAAATAGGACTTTAGAACTGTCAATTCCCCTAAAAGACATGGCAGACGTGCCGTGTCTTCTCTGGTGCATTGAGTGTTTTGAAAAGGTGTTTATTACATTAGAAATTTGTCAAAATAACAAAACAACTTGTCTTCTTAGTATTGCAATATATCTTCCATTTATTGATGATGAGCTCACTTTACATTTGTTGAGAAAACCAGCCATGACTTGTTTTTATTTGTCTTTTGAATGTGATTCCAGATGTTTGTGACAAGATAGTTGAAAGCTTGTGCAGTAAACGCAAGAATCAACTTCTGCTGCGTTCACTTTCTACAGGAGAACCCTCAATAGTTGAAAATGAGAGTGTGAATGATGAATTGGATGTAAGGATAGCAAGTGTTCTTCAAAGCACTGGGCACCGTTATGAGGGTGGCTTCTGGATAGACAGACCAGACCATAGCCCAACTGATGAAAGGAGGCATGTTGCTATCGTGACAACTGCTAGTCTTCCATGGATGACTGGAACGGCTGTCAATCCACTTTTTAGAGCTGCATATTTGGCAAAATCTGAAAAACAAAATGTTACTTTAGTGGTTCCTTGGCTTTGCAAGTCAGATCAGGAATTGGTGTATCCCAACGTCACTTTTTGTTCACCAGAAGAGCAGGAGAGTTACATTCGCAGCTGGCTTGAGGATAGGATTGGCTTTAAGGCGGAATTTAAAATATCCTTTTATCCAGGAAAGGTAGGTATCTAGACGATATTCAGATTGTGCACTGTTGTTTAATTGTAATAATATTATGACTAGCATAATAAAAATTCTCTTCTCATTATTTTCTAGTTCTCAAAAGAACGAAGAAGCATAATCCCTGCTGGAGATACTTCACAGTTTATTTCCTCGAAAGAAGCTGATATTGCTATTTTAGAAGAACCAGAACATTTGAATTGGTATCACCATGGTAAGCGCTGGACTGATAAGTTCAATCACGTTGTTGGTGTTGTTCACACTAATTACCTTGAATACATCAAGAGGGAGAGGAATGGGGCTCTCCAAGCTTTCTTTGTAAAACACATAAACAACTGGGTTACTCGAGCATATTGTGATAAGGTAATTTTTCTTGTCTCTTGAGCTGTCCCTAGGTTTCCATTGTTGCTGACCTTTCTTCATTTTTGCAAGTTTTTTTAATTTAAAGTTTGACCACAATGTGTATCTACAATTCAGGTACTTCGCCTTTCCGCTGCCACACAGGATTTACCCAAGTCTGTGATTTGCAATGTTCATGGAGTAAATCCTAAGTTTTTAAAAATTGGAGAAAAAGTTGCTGCAGAACGGGAACTTGGGCAGCAAGCCTTCTCAAAAGGAGCATATTTCTTAGGCAAGATGGTCTGGGCCAAAGGGTACAAGGAGTTGATAGATTTGCTGGCAAAGCATAAGAGTGACTTAGATGGCTTTAAATTAGATGTATATGGGACTGGAGAGGATGCAAATGAAGTACAGACTGCAGCCAAAAGGTTGGATTTGAATGTCAACTTCATGAGAGGGAGAGACCATGCAGATGATTCTCTTCATGGGTAAGTAACTACTGGTAACTAAAGCCTTTAGAATATAATTATATCATCACAACTAGTCTTCATAAAGTACATGGTACAGTATCTGAAATACTTCATATGATTATATATCTTTAAATATGCATCTTTAGCTTGCCTGAAATGGTTATAACCCGTGAAGTGTTGAGTGCTTGTTCTGTGGTCCTTTATATAGTTATACATGACTGTCTGTGTTCTATAAGCATTTTTTATGTTTTCTTTCCTTGATGAAGGTACAAGGTCTTCATAAATCCTAGCGTGAGTGATGTGCTTTGCACGGCTACTGCTGAGGCTCTTGCAATGGGAAAATTCGTGATATGTGCTGACCACCCATCAAATGAGTTCTTCAGGTCATTTCCGAATTGCTTAACTTACAAGACATCTGAGGACTTTGTTGCAAAAGTGAAGGAAGCATTAGAAAATGAGCCTCAACCTCTTACACCCGAGCAAAGGTTCAACCTTTCATGGGAGGCTGCTACTGAGAGATTCATGCAGTACTCAGAGCTGGACAAAATCTTGAATAATGAACAGGGTGGTTCAAAATTGAGTAAAAATAATGGGAAGAGAATGGCGAAATCAGTTTCATTGCCTAATATGTCTCAGATGGTAGATGGAGGATTGGCATTTACTCATTATTGTCTCACTGGTAATGAGTTCCTTAGGCGCTTGACTGGAGCAATACCTGATACGAGGGACTATGATAAACAACATTGTAAAGACCTCCATCTCTTACCGCCGCAGGTGGAAAATCCCGTTTATGGCTGGTAAGTGGACTAACTGTCAGTGTCTTGTGTATACTAAATTGAACTAGTGTATTCTAGGGGCTTCCTAGGCCTAGGCTAGTTAGAAATTTTTGTCTCTTTTATTTTAACCTATGTATTTGGTTCTAAACCATGTGTGTAGAAAATACTCCAAATATTCTTGCTATCTCTTCTCATAAATAGAATAAATGTTCAAGTAATTAGTAGTACAGGTGTGCTTAAAGACGTGAAAAACTTAGCGTATTGGGTCTAAAATTTGTTCCAAGGTATTGGATTTTGCCATGTAAAAAGGATTAATAATTTAGTTAACAATGCAGCCCACATCAATATTATATTTAAAACCAGTTGAACGGTGGGTGAAAATCTTATTGGAGGATTTGGTGGAACTTGTTTGTTTCTGTTGAATGATGCTACTCTTGACGTCCCTGTACGTATTTTCTTCGTTTTTCTTATGGCTCTCCATTTCTCTGCACTTTGGTGTATGTTCATGACAATTACCTTAGTGGCAACAATTCTACCAAATGCATTGATTTGATCCTTGGAAAATCATTTTGCTCTTGTCAATCTTAGATTTCTTGAGAATTTCTTAGCGTGTGTTTAACTTGCGGGAGTGGGATTTTATTTAGGCCAAATGATCCTTTCATGGCAAATCTATAACTGGTTGACTTGTTAAATTGTTGATAAGGACAAAAGGTTTAATAGTTCATGCATTGCTCTATATTCTTTGGTTCCTCAAACTGTCAAATATTTTCTATATCAGAACATCTTCAAGGTACTATATGTTTTTGGTTTCTGAATTGGCAAATACAACTCATTTTGGTTGCATTACCAGACCCATTTTGATTGTTGTAAGTTCCTTTCTGGCATTCCTGTGAACAAGTGAATATGGAGTAACATGCAATGCCAGATATCTGAATTAAGATGCATTTAGTTCCCCTTTTGTCTGTTGGCTTCTCCATTACTTAGTCGTGACAAAATTCCACATAATACGCAACCAATATCTCTCTGTTGTTTCTGAAGGTACTGATACAAATTTTACATTCTAGCTACCTGTAATTAATCGTGAAATTTCATAGGAACTGTTACCGTCACTTGGGGCGAATTCTAGAGAAATTTGGCTAAGCTTGCTAGGAAACCAAATTTTTTTATTACACTTGGTGTCCTTCATGTGGACGGGGCTATTTCGTCTATTATATATTATATTATATATTATAGAAAGGAAAATAAATAGTAAATGGGTGGTTGGTACACGTATAAATATAATATACATTCTCGTGTAAGCATGTGAACTCTATTTACAATTGTCGCTTGGACACTGACTCTTGAAGCAACACAAACCCTTAATTTGTTAATTGAACAGTAGGAATCTTGGGCTTAGTAAAGGGAATCTGAGTTTTGCCCATACTTGTTCTCAACTATTTTTAACAACTAATTCAATTTTCGACACTAAGTACATCTGCATAAGGTACTTCATAATGAAATTTCTCACCGGCTTGTCTTTCAGTATGTACGCTTCCTTTTCCCTTACTTGGTTCAAGTAAGAGATCTGACCGTGTCATCGTGTGTCAGAGCATTCGTTGCATCCTGCTATTCGGTTTGTTAATTTGCTAACAATCTATGGATGTAACATGTGGGGTGGGCATCCCTTTGCTCCTAATACTTTTGGATGTGGTTTCGGTCCATTTAGTACTTTAGAGTTTTTTTTGCTCATTTCACATCTACGGGCTTGCTTTTCAAATGAATTCCGCGTGAATTCAAAGTGTGCGTACAAAATATCAGTTCTAGACTTGTTCAAATGACCTGCGATTTATCAGGCCTGACCCGGACATATACATATTATGATATAAGCCCGGTTTGGGGCCTTGTCAAAACCTGAGCATGTAATAGGATGAGCATAGTTTTCATATAAAAGCCTAATGCCTATATATATACAGGAAAATATGTGTGTATATATGAACACAATAATATCAAAGGGGTGGACTGGACGTGTTTGGAAACATGGCTCTAAATCAAGGCTCGGTCCAAGCATTTTGTTCATGTGGGTTGGATTGGACCTAGACAGAGCAATATTTATGTTGGTCTGATCAGTTTCGGATTGTATATTGAATAGGTCTAGTTCTAGACAATTTAAACATTGAAAGTGATTTTGCGTGACTATGAGATAGTAGCATTTCTTTTTTCTATCGTTTGTTAGATTTTTGCTTAATCAGATTTTGGAAAATTCATTTTGATGTCATCGGTTCGGATTCTCACAAATTTTTCGGGTATCGCTACTAAAATTGACTTTTCTAAAGCTGCATCCGGCCATCACTAGTGGAGAAAGGGCCTATGGCCTCGGTCAAAAACCAGGTATTGGCCTCGGTTATGGACCGAGGCCAAAGCCCCGAGGCCAATGATCTGGCCCATTAGCGCCTCGGTTAAATGACCGAGGCCAATACGTAGACATTGGCCTCGGTTATTCTTATGCCCGAGGCCATATGCGAGTAAGAAGGGGTGGTTTAACGCGTGAAAATGGCCTCGGTGTTCTAAAATAACCGAGTCCAATTTTTTCCAGTTTTTTTTTCTAAATCTTTCACCTTCTGTTAATATTTTCCAAACCTGTAATACTAGGAAGCTTGCAAAAGGTATATATTTATATATGTATGTGAATATAACTAAATTGTTCTTCACCAACATCAAAACAAACCCATAACTTATCAATAACCACCCAAAATCTATAACTAAAACTAATTATTTCATACAAGGAATATGATAGAGAAAGTAGAGCAATCAGGGGAGAAGAGCAAACATACAGCTACTCCTATTCTCAATGTTGTTCTCAGTCTTGATCTGTACTTGTTTAAGCTGAACTGCTTCCCTTCTCAAGGAATACTCTATGGGGAATTGTTTCGCCAGAAAATTATCAAGCTCCAGACAGACTTTCAGCACACCAGTTGGATGCAGAGACGGACAGAGTTGGCACTTGAGCATCTCAACATCTGGACTT
>CAOJBI011074525.1:0-11671 GCA_948277035.1 Euphorbia corollata | reverse complement strand
TAATATATATAATTAATAGTTCAGTACATAAAGCAATATGCTATATCCACGATATTGATCCTGCGGCCTCCAATCCAAGGTGGGAGGAAGTTACCGACTTTAATTCTTTGCAACACATTTACACATATGTAGTTAATACTTAAATTCAACATATGAAACCCATTTTGTCAATTTCGGGGTGTGGCCGGTGCTACCCTGCCGCCTTTATGATTCTAGTCTAGAAGAATTCTATTGTTGCCCTGTAGTTAGTCAGGTTTTTTAGTTCATCATTTTCCATTAATTCCAACAAACACAAACATTATTTCTTGTTTTCTAGCTAGATGGCGGTTCAAAATCATGTGTCTGGCTACATAATCCCTCGTATTTTATAGTATATCTCTCTATATTCATACAGCATCCTTTTTGTGAAAAATATGCAAGTCAATTTTTCATATCTTGCTTTGTGGTTTTCGAGAATTTTTCCAGCCCACGGTCAGAGTTTTATTTCTAAATTGTCAGATAAAAAATATAGATAAATTCATCAAAAAGAAAAAAAAATAAAAAATTGTTTTTGAGTTGCTATTCATGGCATGGTCTTTGTTGAAATTTTCCAGAAATGGGGAAAATTTTATTTATCTATATTTGGATTTTTTTTCACCTTTTCTCTAATTTACTTTCTTTTTAATTAAGAGATTAAGTGCTAACAAAATTAAATTTCAGAAATTTTAGTATAAAGGTGTAAATGATAAATTAATAATTTTAACAATGTAATGAATTTTGTTATTGATTTTATATTAAAAAAAACTAATAAAAATGAATGGAAAGAGTACTTTCAAAACATTCAACAGTGAAAATATCAAATTTCTACTGAATATAATAGAAATATATTTACGCTTTTACACTTTTTGTACGTAAAAAAATTTATTTATGCTTTTATACGGAAAAAAATTATACGTTTTGTTTTTACCCAAAATACTTTTTTGTGTGAAAAAGTTTTCAATTTCTTTTTACCGTATGGTCTTATACTTGGTATAAGACTACAGTCTCTTATATCAGGTACAAGGGTATAAGACTACAATCTTATACCAAGTATAAGGCATTCGAACGATGATTTTTACGAGTATTTCAAAAGTAATTGCGAAAACTAATGGAAAATAAGTTGTACAAAGGCATAATACCACTCTTATACCAGGTATAAGAGGCGATCTTATACCAGGTATAAGACATTTCGTAAAAAAAAATTGGAAACTTTTCTCCTACAAAACAAAAATAATAAAAGTTTTTTTTATATAAAAGCATAAAAATGATTCACTTGCATGTAAAAGCAATATAAAAATTAAATTTTCATGTATTTGTTTGTATTTCCCAATATAATATTACATTCAAAATTTTCATGACTACTTGCATAGGTACTTAATTTTTTAATATAAAGGTAATGAAATAATAGAAAGGAGAACTGAAAAACATAATTCGAAATCAAAATCAAATATTTTTGGGGTACCATAATAATTAAGAATCAAATACAAGATTATCAAGGAATTAAAAGATAATTATTAAATAAATTGGTAAGCTATCTGATATTGCAAGGAAAATATATTATGTTTTGGCTGAAAGGAAATTTATCGAGGAAGGTAAAGAATGGGGCTTTCCCAAATTTCTATACATATAGGCTGCACAAAACCAAAAGAATTGGTCCATTAAAGAAACATTAAAGGAAATCATCAAAAGTTAGATTGACATATTTACAAAAAAAAAAAAAATAATAATAATAATTAACTTATAATTATTTTTCAATTTCAACTTCTCATATTTTATAATTATTCATACCTTTCAACTTTCATCTTTCTTTTCTTTTGAATTTATTTTTGTATTTACAATTACCCCTCAAACCGTTTATTTTCTTAACATGCCGCTTTAGAATTTTTTATTTGTCTCATTTTTATCTTTAAAATGTCATCCACTGTGACTTTCGCACTGTTACATGTCTATTATATGTCTGTTATATGTCGAAAATGTCATATAATAGACATATAAATACGTATACTAGATATCCGACAATGCAAAAATAAAAATATATATTTAACAATTATCTCACAAACCGTTTATTTTTTTGACACGTACTTTATATCATTCTTTGGCTTTGGATTATAATGGAATAAAGCAAAATGGCTCATTACTCTATCTGCACTTCTTTTATTGTGAAGTTACGGATAGTTGTTGCAACTCCACTCCTGGATCAATTGGAAACAGCCTCTCTGTTATTACAGGGGTAAGGCTGCGTACACCCGACCCCCCTTACCCCGCTTCGTGCGGGAGCCTTGATAGGCAATTGGGGTTATGTTGTTGTTGTTGTTGTTGTATTGTTGTTGAGCTGATGATGGAAATGAAACTGGTAATCCACATGGACAGCAACTTGTGCCACTGGGAATTTTGAATAGTTTTTAAGATTATGTTCTGGGGGTATGTTATGTTGTATTCTGGGAGGGGAATCATTAGTTGAACATAGCATAAGCATTCATCTGTTACCTTTTTATATAAATGTCGATCGTCTGTCCCATTCTTAATTCAAAACAAATTTGTGTACAATGTTTTTCGTCCATTATATGTTATTCCATGGAAGAAAATGAAGGTTCGTTCTAAATAAAGAGTTGTATATAATCTATAGATATACCTTGCAATCATTTTAATCTAAGTGCTATAACGGCTTTTCTAAGTGGTTTTCCATGATAAGTCTCTTCGTATACTTGTATTGCTTGTCTGGTACAAATTTAGAACACTACAATAACGAACGTCTAAAGGGAATCTCTAATTTATTTAAAATATATTGCAGTTGCAGAATGAGAATTATACCAATGGACGTGTTCGTATTGTTTCACGAATGCTACTCATTTCCTGCATCTTTGTTTCAAAGTGAATCACTCATTCACTTGTGGCATTGACAAGGTTACTTCATTTTTTGGTCATTATTGCTATATTTTTCTCAACGGCTCAAATGGATAGAACTATGGACGTCCTTATTCAGGGGCGAGGTTTGTTAAATTAATTTAACATTTTTCACTCTCTCTTTGCAGCATTACCAAAAAAGTTGTCATTTGCTACTTTCATCTGGTATTATAATATGCTTTATGTTCATGGGATAAAATGTTAGCGATGCTCCTTTGTGTCTTAGGTGCAGTTTCCAGCCTGGTTATACTTAATAATTTTAATGGGTTGAAGCGCTTTATATTGATTTGAATATCGTGTATGTAGCCGTTTAATTTGCATAATTAGCATTTGCAAAGGCTCTTCTTTCAATGGAGAAATAATAATTATAACCCGTTTTGTGCCCATAACTTCAATGTACTTGATATACGAATCATTGGAGGTGTTTTCACATTTTCACAAGTACTTAAATTTTTTAACTGATTTTTGAACAAACTTATAGATAATTAAGGGCTTAAAATCGTCCATGGTATACGAACTTTACATTTACTAACATAATGGTGCATGAACTTCAAAACTTAACATTAAGGTATACGAACTTATGTTTTTACTAACATAATTGTCAAAATTATTGTTTTGGTTTCAAAACAATGGTGTTACGTTAAATATTTTAAACAATTCAACATTCTAATAATCTAACCTTATTATTTTAAAATTATACGAGTAATTTTTTGGATATTTTTTTATTTTTTATAAATTTTTAAAATTTGTTACCATAATTTAATTAAAAAAAAAATTCATAAAAAATAAAAAAATATCCAAAAATTACACTTATAATTTTAAAATAATAATGTTAAATTATTAAAATGTTGAATTGTTTAAAATATTTAACGTAACACCATTGTTTTGAAACCAAAACAATAATTTTGACTATTATGTTAGTAAAAACATAAGTTCATATACCTTAATGTCAAGTTTTGAAGTTCATGCACCATTATGTTAGTAAAGGTAAAGTTCGTATACCATTGATGATTTTAAGCCCGATCAATCATGTTAAACTTATTCTATCTTCTCATTTGTAATTGAGAAGACAAAAATAAAACGAGACAATATTGTTGTTTAAAGTTTTAACTGATAACTTTATGTTGACAACAATTCAGTTCATGGTTGATCGTTAAATGTGTTAGATTAACTCATCAATATTCTTATCCCAAAAAGAAAACAATTACCTGTGGAAAAGTAAAATTTTGCTTAGACATTCTCTATACCAGTACCAAATTAACTACTCATGTGAAGAAAATGTCTTCCAAAACGTTAAATTGTTTTATAAAACACAAAAACGACAGATTAGGACTAACTAAACTCTTGACTTTTGTAAGGGTTTTTTTTCAAGTAGAGTAGAATACATTATATATTATTCAATATGTCAGCCTGTCTGGCAGTTCAAGACTTTAGATAGACATTCTTATTTCTTCTGAAGCTTCCTTCTAACAAAAGTTTTTATTGCTCAAATTGTGTTCCCTTTTTCTTAATAAATTACAGCTTATAATTGCCTTCTTAATCATAATGGATATTAAACTTAGTAAATTAGTGCACAATTTTAGCCTTTTATATTTTTAAGAACTTCACAAATTGAACTTTCGATTTATATTAATAAAAGAAAATAATGTGACATTATAGTACGCGTGGTATTTGACTCATGAAAACAAAAGATTTTCCCCGCTCTAAAATACTTAAATTGAAGTACTGTGACTTAGTTGACATAAATTAAGAAAATTGTGGTGTTTGTGATCTGAAATGAATGCTTGGGGGGTCCAAATGTAAAACTTAATGTAACCTGCCTTACAAGTTAAACTAAAGTATTAATTGCATTATCAACAGAAACTCAACTATTAAACTTCATACCAACTTTGGTTAGTACTTTTCGCCTTTTCTGTTTGATCAATTTAATGTGTTCATACAAAGAATAATAAGCGTATAATGAAATTTGGAGGTGGACTAACATTAATTGCATAAAGAGAGAAAAAAAAAAGAAGAGATTTTGAATTTGAATTCAAAATCAATGGTTCATATCCTTTTAAAAGTCGGACAATTTGAATTTTCTTTAGCTTTTGTTTCAAAAAATTAAATAAATGTTGGAAAGTAGAAAATTGACGGAGAAGGTACCTTTAAAACAAACAAAGAAAGAAAAAGGGAAACCAAACCAAACAGACAACCAAAAAGAGAAGGAAGCCAACGTCTACATGCAGTTGCAGTGTTCAACCAAACATGGAAACTAAGATTTGGCCCGACCACACCCATCTTTCTTTTCTAAATTAATTGTTCCATTTATAATTTATCAACATTAAACTTGCATTTAAATAGATTCTCATAATGCGAATTCTGAGTACATATCCACATACGTTTTACTTATATGTTTTATAAAGAAAATGTTTAGTGCCAAAACTTAATATTATGCTCTCAAATAATACGAAAGTCGTGAATAATTTTTTTTTTTAAGTTTTGAACTCTATATTTGATTCTTGAAGTTAAATTAGTTTATAGTTGTTTTTTGGATTGAAGTTAAGTTTGTAATTATGTATTTACTATTTAGTGACTTGTTTAAAACATGATTGTTCCACATCGGCTTGAACTCTATTGTATAAGCCATTGATACTCTTGCTAAATCAAGTGAAACCTATTTCATTCTCTATAAATACAAGAAAAAACAAGTGCCAAAAGAATAATTACTTAGAGAAAGGACATATTCGAATGGAATTTGCAGCCTATAAGAAGGTATATTCTCATTTACTAACACAACAATCACCACTTTTGCATCTAATTCAATGCTACAAATCAAGCACCATTACATGAAATCTGTATTGGCATGCTTTATGATCTTTAAAAATTAAAGGTTTTGAACTCGAACATTATTAAAACCCACTTATTTTCTTATTCATATTGTTTTCAATTTCATAATCACCACCTGAACTCGATAGACTCTCGTGATGTACAAATTACAAGCTTATGGTTCAATACTAATCCCCTTTTGGTTTTAAATTTAAAACATTTACTTACCATTGACATGTTCAGGGGCTGCCCTCTTGCCAGTTCGGCTGAGTTTGATTCTAAGGACCAGACTTGAGGCAATGTCTTAATAATTTAATTTATATTTACATGACTCCAAATATATATTTATACATTTGTACGAATTTTGCATCTTTATATCTACCTAGTCCACCAAAAAATTGAAAAGAAAAGTAATTTACCGATTGCGAACTACTTACAACTTGAAATGCTAAAATGTGCACCAAACTAGGCTTGGATTGAAAGAGTCTGCTTAATTTAGACGCTAAACAGAAACGTTGAGATATGAGTTGCAGTAACGAAATAGAAATGAATCAGTTTCCAAAGCAAAAGGATGTGAAGCAGAGAGGTCAGTACAACAAAGAAACTGAAATGATACGTTGACATGTAAAGTAAACAGTAGCCACCATATTATCATTTCTTATATCAAAATAAAAATGGGTATGGAAGGCACTCGCCATTAAGGTACCCACCACCCACCACAAATCACAAATGCAAACTGGAAAACAAATAAGGAGGAGGTGCGGCTCAAACTTGGCTTTGAAGTGAAGTGACTCGTAATCCCACCACCTACGGTCATCAATTTAATTGCGTACCTTCACCTACTCTCCCATTACTCAACCTTACCCACTCCCTCCCTATTCCTCATTTTCTTTTCTATCACATTTATCACCCAACCACCATCCCTCTTCTTATTTAATGCCCCATTCAATGATTTATGTTCGTCATTCCACCGTAAATCTGCTTTCATTTCAGGGAAAGTCACAAATATACAACAAAAAATTTGTGGTCTGTGCTAATCACAAACATGGGTAATGTACACGCCAAAATACAATAATACTCTAGTAACAAAAACACTCTGTTAGGCCCTTTCCTTTGTTTTAACCGCTCACCTCTTTCGGCCTATTTAGAATTAATTAGTCAATTAATTGTATGTCTTCTTTCTTTTTAAATCAAATACTGTAAAATAAATTAGAAAAATAGAGCGACGATGAGATGAGTCGTAAAACCTCATTTGGGAAGGGGCGAGACGGTCTTTTTAATATAAAATACCATCCTCACCACCAACCACCGCCGTGCTCAAATCTCAACGGGTGTGATTGACTTTTCCCAAATCGCAGAGCTTCCTTGACCGATTCGCGCAGAATGAAGCCGCCGTTGATAGGTGAGGCTTCCCCGATACTCTCACCTCACCGGAGTATCCCATGTCCGGCGGCAATCCTCCTTTCTTCCGATTCCAGTGCCTGCTAGGACTCGCCCTCACCAGAGGACTCAAGCAAAACGCCAATCCCGACATGTGCCCTCCCTTCCCACGCCTCAACGCACCCGTAGATACCGGTGTCCTTTTCCACCACTGCTGCGATGACTCCGTCGAGGATCCACTGCCTGACGGAGAATCTTCTAAATCCTCTTCGCAATTGGCGTCTCTGGCCGGTGACATTCCTCGATCCATCCGTCGACGAGGTTTTCGGCCTGCAACGCCGGCATATTCCGTCGAGCAGAGGGTAGAATGCCTTTTCCGCTGAGGAGAGAACATGTTGGAGAACCAGGAAGGCGAGGAAGATGATGTGTCGCTTGAATTGCGAGAAGGAACAGCAGCAGGATCGGGATTGAGCTTCCCGGATCTAGACCTGAACAAATTTGAAAGAAGGGAGAATCGGCCTTGCTTGTTTCTGAAAGTTCTGGAGCTGGTGAAGGCAGCTGCAGCGGTGGAAGAAGGGCCAACTTGAGGAGTACTGTAGAAGCGAAGATGATGGAGAGATGTGTCGGCCGATTTGCGGCGAGCAACGTAAGGGGAAACAGAGCGAGGGAATAGAAGAGGAGGTGGATGAGCATCGGAGTTGCGGAAATCATCGGATGCTGAATGTTGCCTAGCTAATTGAGGATGATGCGGGTGAGACTGAGCGGCGATGATGATAAGAAGGCGTTCACGGAGGCAGGAGGCGCAGACGCCGACGGTGCTAGTGAGGTCGGCGGCGTGCTTCTTACACCTCATCGGAGGGCAGAATTGGCTGAACTGGAGGTGCACAATTTAGGGGGGAGAGAGAGGATCATGCGGAGGTGGCGACGGAATCCATCAGTAGAAGAAGAAGGGATCTGACGAGGAAATCAAAGAAAAGCGTTTTGTCTCGTTATTGAGTTTATAGAGCAAGAGTGGGAGAGAAAGGAGATTTATAATAAATAAATAATACTAATAAATAAAAAGATAAAGAGAGTGTGATGAGGTGGTATTTGGGTTTAAGTGTTCGCGTTTGGTGTATTCATTAAATTAAATTTAGAATATAGCAAAAATCCATATCAATTCTTTTAAAAATGATACACCCTGTTCTGCCATTGCTTTTTATATTTTTGGGTTTTTGATAGCAAAATTCTAAAAGCTGTGCTTGAAAAAAGAAAATAAAATTAGATATTAACCAAATTGAAAAAGGCAATCCCTCTGTAAATTGTAAACAAGGTTGACTGAACAAGTGGAAAGCACGCGCACTGCACAAGTAAAAAGTGATTTCAGTTAAAAGGGAACAAAATTAGGTGTCCTCTCAAATCGGCGCCATCATCCGCCACCGCAATCATACACTAATTTTACCTTTTTATCACACGGCTGCTTGTCAGTTTCTGTACATTCCCTACTCGCTTCACTTTAGCGCGTATTGGACCACATCAACTGGGCTTGGCCCTTAACCAAATTGGATGGTTGACCAAACAAATTTCCCACTGTTTTTGCTGACTCTCGCCATCTTTTTTTTCTAAATTATAAAGATCTTTCACTTTTTTAAGCTAATCATACGTGAAGAAGCTTTCCCATGCCTAATTGCTTCAAATATTCCTGTGTTTTTTTACAATTGATTAAGGACTTATTTGTTGAATATTCACTCTTTTATTTGTTTTGCAGTCTACAGTTCAGATTTGGATCTTTAATCCCCGTTATTCTGTTCTGTTCCTTGTTCCTCATTTATTACTTGTCACGTGTCAATAAATTATATATGTGGTAATGAAAAATTTATTTTAAAATTATAAGTAAATGTAAAAAGGAAAACAAATTGACGTATCACAAATAATGAATAGAAGACACGGAAGGGGACAGAATAACGGGACAGCATATTCGAATCCTTGCAACTCCGTAAATGAAACTATTTATGTTTTAAATCAATTAATATTTAACATTTACTTATAAATAATTCAAATAACTATATTTTTAAATAATAATAATGTTATTTATAATTATTAAACATTTTTAAATTATTATTAAACTAATCAAAAAATATAAATAATTATTCATTAATTTATTTCAATATAAAAGTAAAAGTAACAGCAATAAAAAAATAGAGTAAGGGAATGAATTAATTCAAATTTCAAGTAACTCATCTCTTATTTTATTTTTTGATCAGGAATATAAAGTACCATTGAAATATAACCATATTTTATATATAAAGTATCATTAAACATGCTTTTAACTTGTTAAAATAATTGTGATAAGTGGAAAAGCCTTTTGTATCAATAAGTTGAATAAGTAATATTACAATAAAATTCATGAAGCTGAAATTGTTTTTTCTTTCGTTAAGGTGACTATAAATATTAGTATTATTTTTATTTTTGGTAATATCACCAGTATTTATCGATTCATGGAATTAAAACCTCAACCAATTAGTTTGGAAAGTAAAAGCTTGGATAATGAATCTAACAGGAAGCAATATTATTTTTATATCATAGCAGACATTAAACCGATGAAATTACCGGTACACTTTGTTATTGGTATGAGCGGTAATTTTACCGAACAATTAATTTTATAAAAAAAATAATTTATATGTAAAAACATATTAACATTTATACATATTTATAATATAAGTATCAGAAATTATGTTATTTCATTTTATATCAATACAATTATACATGTTAAAAATGATATTTTATATTATCATCGTACCAATTTTCACAATTTATACATATTATATTCCTACTTTTTATATATCATTTTTTTGAATGAACTAATCATTTGACATTTATATATTTATAATATATTATAGAAAATTATGTTATTTCAATTTATATTATTACAATTACGCTAAAAGTTATATTTTAAATTATCATTATACAAATTTTCATAATTTGAACATATTATATTCGTAATTTTTATATATCGGTATTTTTAATGAACTGTATCAGAATCACCAATGATACACGATTTTACCGATAAAACTGAGTGATACGGCAGACATGGAGAACATTCAAGTAATGTGTAAGTAAGGAATTTAAAACTGAAATTGACAATGTCAACGGATATAACAAGAGGCAATTATTTAAAGGGTATTATGAAAAATAATTGTATACACAAGAAAGAAAGTGAAGGGAGATAAGTGGAAATGGACCCATTATAATTATATTTACATTTATATTTATTCAACAGCGTCTTTTTATTTAGCAATGGGAAATCATTTGGTTTACATAGCAATTTAATTTGACTATATATATTTGTATAATTTAGTGGGTTGGGATTACGCAATTGCAATAAATTTGCGGCATAATTAGATAACATATGATGATGATGATTACCAATCACCATTACCCCTAAAATGACGATATGCAGACCTTCAAATTTTTTATTCTTTTAACTTGTCTATCAGTACAAGTCATGCAATAATTTTATTCACATTATTAATTTCAGTTAATGTTTCTCATTTTTTATCCAACATTTTTTTTTTGGATAGAGGACCAGATCAATAATGCCGAATGGGGAAAAATTCCAAGCAGCGAATGATATTTTGCTTTTCTTTCCGAGTAAAATCGTTTATATATATATATATATAACCATCATCATTTAATATACCATGTATGAATCATATAAAGATAACATATAAAATTTAATTAAAAGGTTTTATAGTGGTTAATCACAATTAAATTCGTAGGCGGAGAACCCTTCCCACAATTCTATTAATTAGCTGGATTCCTCCTCAAGTTGATTGTGTTGTGTCTAATGCAAGATTATTCTATGGAACTCTTACTTTGTGAGTTTAGAGCTATTCATGGGTTCGGGTTAGGTATAACATGCTTTTATCTATTAGTGTTGATTTCAAACTCATCCTTAATCTACCTAGCTATAATATTTTGGCCTGAACTTGACCGGATTTTAGTTATATATGTTGCAAAATTTAAATATGCATTTTTCAAATTCGACTACTATGTTACAAGTTGGGGTATAGCCACTAAGGCCCCGTTTGTTTGCAAGAAAATAATGTGCAAGGGAAAATATTGTGTAAGGGAAAATATTGTGCAAGAAAATAAAATATTTTCCTGTGTTTGGCTGCATCATTGTAAAACATTTTCTGATGTTTGTTTACATATAGGAAAATATTTTCCAATATACATATACATATACATATACATATATATATATATATATTATACATAAATATATATATACATACACACATATATATATATATATATATATATATATATATATATAGATATATATATATGTATATATATGTATATATATATATATATATGCATATACATACATATACATATACCTACATATACATGCACATATACATATGGCAAAATGCATAGTTTGCCCCCCGAACTTGGACACAAAAGCCAAGTGTTCTCCTAAACTTTTGGGTCAACCCCGTAGCCCCTTCAACTTGGCAAAAACATATCAACTAACCCCATTTTGCTGAGGTGACACATTACGTGGCAAATTCGG
>CAOJBI011074476.1:0-14918 GCA_948277035.1 Euphorbia corollata | reverse complement strand
CGCAATGTTTACGTTTCTGTTTTTTGAATGATTGTGAAATATGAAGAGATTAGCGATTACATCTGCCATTTCTGTCACATTTCATCTTGGTCTAACTTTAACAACTTTTCGCATGGGACAAATGCATACTTATTATTTTCTGTTGACTCTTTAGGATCATGCGAAAAATAGAAACTAACAGGAAGAGTGAACCTAAAGGAACACTTCCAGAATCTAAATGAGATGTCAATTTCCTTTATTTGCAAGTTCCTGGACTTATCATTTCCATCATAGATAGTTCAGTTTTTTTTATAATAGTTAGTCAGAAACAAACCCTTGTATTTTCCTTGTCAGAGACGTTTCTTGTATGATCAATCAGTTGAGTGATTATAATATTTTTTCCAACATACTATATATAAAATCAACTGTTTGTGATATAGCAGATAATCCATTTTGTTCCATGTATTAAAGCGAAAATTGACATATTGAGAGAAGAATTGTGTTTTTCATATATCTGATTATGTGATTACATGTCTTTATAAATCTGGTTATGCAAATGTGAAAATGAGATTACAATGGTGGCTTATTAAATAAAACAGCTATATGTTAACTGTATTTTTGACTTCTTGCTCCTGACTTTTGTTCCTTTGATTGTGGCATCTAATTGGGAAGGGATGAAGACTTTTCTGATCCCATAATTGATTTTATTCTAACACTCCCCCTCAAGTTGAGTAGTGGGATTTCCAATACATAACTTGTCAAGAATATTCCTGAACATATTTCCATTCATTGCTTTTGTCAGAATGTCGGCTAGTTGATCTTTGGATCTTACAAATGGAACTTTTACAATCGCTGCTTCTATCTTTTCTTTGATGAAGTGCCGATCAACTTCCACGTGTTTTGTTCGATCATGTTGAAGAGGATTTTCCGAGATTCGAATAGCTGCTTGATTATCACACCTTAATTCAGAAGCTTCTAAAGGTGGAAAACCAACTTCTGTCAATAGTTTTTTTAGCCATAGTATCTATGTTAATCCTCGAGAAATTCCTCGAAACTCAGCTTTTGCGCTTGATAGGGCTACCACTTTCTGTTTCTTACTTTTCCATATAACCAGGTTGCCTCCTACAAGAGTAAAATATCCAGAGGTTGATCGTTTATCTATTGGATTTCCTGCCCAGTCATTATATGTGTATCCTTCAATTCTGAGATCTCCATGTGCTTTAAAAAGAACCCCATGTCATGTTGTCCCCTTAAGATATCTTATGATTCTCCAGACAGCTTCCATGTGGTTTACTTGAGGTATATGCATAAACTGACTTACTATTCCTATGGCATAAGATATATCAGCTAACAAGTCTAAGATGTACTTCTTTTGGCAAATGAAGATTCCTTATTTCGATCTTAGTACTTTTATTCCAAGAAAGTACTTTAACCTTCCAAGGTCTTTCATTTCAAATTATGTGAACAAATTATCCCTTAGCCTGCTAATTTTTTCTGCATAATTTCCTGTAATGATCATATCATCCACATAAATAACCAAATAAGTTATTACTTCACCTCTTTGTTTCAGATAAAGAGTATGATCTGAATTACTTTGTTTGAACCCATATTTCTTCATCGCCACTATGAACCTACCAGACCATGCTATTGGTGATTGTTTAAGTCTGTAGAGCGATTTTTTCAAATGACAAACTTCTCCTCCTTTGAATTCATCTTTGAATCCTGGTGGAGCCTCTATATAGACTTCCTTCTTCAAGTCTCCATGCAAGAAGGCATTTTTGACATCAAATTGGTGTAGAGGTCACTCTTTATTTGCTGCAACTGAGAATAGTACTCTAATGGTGTCAATCTTTGCGACTGGTGAGAAAGTTTCTGAGTAGTCAATACCATAGGTTTGAGGATACCCTTTAGCTACCAATCGTGCTTTGTATCTTTCGACTGATCCATCTGGTTTGTGTTTTATAGTGAAAACCCAGCGACACCCAACTGGCTTCTTTCTTGTGGGTCGTGTACATTTTTCCCATGTGTTGTTTTTGGTGAGAGCTTCCATTTCATTCTTCATTGCACTTATCCATTTGTTAGACTTCAAGGCTTGTTCAACTATGTTTAAAATTTCCTCCTCACATACAGCTAAAATAAAAGCTTTGGCCTCGTCAGTTAGGTTTCCATTCGCAATATGAGCTATAGGGTATCTGGACCTCCAAGGTATTCTCTCTGGGGAATATTTATGAGGTGGTACACCTCTCTTAGCTCTAGGGGGAAGCACAAATTGTACGACATTTGTCACATGTTCTACCACATTCTCAGATATATCATGATCAGTTGAGAGATACGGAGCCTCAGTTTCAAATTGTCTTACGTCGGATACCAGTTCAGGATGATTATCTTTTGAGTCATTGAGTGTCGTAGATTGCACAAACATATATGAAGTAAGCTCAATAGTATTATCCTTCACAGTCTTAGTTTCAGCTTCTTATGTGATTATGGCTTCCGAAAGCCAACTAAGTGCGTCCATGTTCTCTGACTCCCCTTGACCACTGAGTTGGGTATTGTAGAAGTATTCTGCTTCAAGGAAGTCACAATTCATTGTGGTGAACATATGACGAGTTTTGGGGTTATAACATTTGTATCCTTTCTGATTATTTCCGTATCTAACAAATACACATTTTTCGGCACATGGATCGAGTTTGGTACGTTTTGTTTTTGGAATGTGAAAAATATAGAACAACATCCTTGGTTGTAAGGTTAAGGGTGGGGGTATATTAGTAGATTTGGCTAAGACTTGGATGGGTGTTTGAAAGTCAAGGATTTTGGTTGGTAATCTATTTAGTAGGTATGTGGCTGTAGCTAAGGCTTCAGGCCAAAAATATTTTGGAACTTTGGATTCAATAATGAGGGCTCGGGTCATTTATAAGATAATCCTATTTTCCTTTCAGCGACCCCACTTTGTTCGGGTGTGTGTGGACATGTAGTTTGATGTACTAGCCCGTGTTCTTTGAAAAAAGATTGCATGGGTAGATTGATGTATTCTTCTCCATTATCGGATGACAAAATTATAATGATTTTTTAATTGGGCTTAGATCATGGTGTAAAATTGAGTGAATTTGTCTACTTCGCTCCAAAATTGATCCTATTCCATTTTCATATTTTTTCGAAATCAATGGTGATATTTACAAAAGAATTTTAAGATTCACAAAATATTAATTTCGAATTTTCTCGCGTAAATAAATGTTGCTTGTAGAATCTTTTGAAATTCACAAAATATTGATTTTGATTTGGATATAAAGGTATTAAACTTTGAATTAATTATTATTTTTATGATTAGGTGAAATGAGTTAAAGCTACCTGGTCACATACTTAATGAATATTATATAGGGTAAATTTCAAAAACATGTTATATTGTTTGACCGTTTTGCAAATATATCTTTGTGAATTTTTTTTTTCAAATGTGTACTCCTGATTTCAAAAGTTTACAAAAAGAAGATTTTCAATTTTTAATTACATCATAAAAAGGGATAATTTTATCCATTTTAACTTAAAATTTTACAAATTAGTTAATAAAAATAAAATATAATAAATTTTAAAATTCTCGGAGAAGTAAAAATATTATTTTAATTTAAATATGATGATGACTTTTAAAAAATCGTAATAAAATAAAGAATTTTTCAAAAAGAACTCAAAATTTGAAATGTAATCCTTATGTAACATAATTAAATTATAATATTGTTAAATTAATTGAAATATCACATGTAACACTATTATTTTTAATGAAAAAATATTTTTTATTCTCCTTTTGTCAACTTTTGAAACCACAAAAATCACAATAACCTTTTTACAAAACGATCAAATCATAAGACAAGTTTAAGTTTACTCCATCATATATATTTAGAGAGAGCAAGAGAGCGAGGGGGTAGCACAGGTAGCTTAGGTGGACATAGAATTCAAATTTCAAGGTCATTACAAATTCAAAAATTGAACAAACAAACACATTGAATTAAATAGATGAGAGATTGATGTCATCGAAGAGTCGATCAGTATCCCTCTTTAGGGACTTCAAATAGAAAAATCAGATAAGAGTCCAAGCAAAAACGTCCTTCTCTTCACCTGTACTCCCTCTACAGTCAGAATTTTCTCTTTTTCTTTTTGGAAATCTGATTTTAACGCCATGAGAGCTGCAAATCCTTGATTTCACTCAAGAGACCATGTGAGGCACAGAAAAAAAAAAGTAAAACATTGCTGCTATTTCTCAACTAGACTGCTACTTCTGCCGATTAAACCCCAAGTCAAACCAACTCTTCTGGTATTTCCCGATTTCTTGCAAAGCCATTGTTTCCGGCCTAAATCTGGGTAGTTTCTTCACTCCTTTGGAGCCGGCGTTGATCTGTGGCCGTCATTTGCTTGTGTTCGATAGGTTATAAGAAAACCAGGTTTAATCCGGACAGCTGGTAAACCGGTTAATGGGGGTTCAAACATGACACTTCTGGTATTCAGAAATCTGCTGTTTCTAATTGAACCGACCAAGGATCAGAACTATGGCCTATTCACCGTAAAACTGGTTAATCTGTTCAGTAAGTTTAAATAACATAGATAAATTGTATTCATTGTTCAATAAATTCAGTAAATATTTTTTCTAGGATATTATTTACTGGAGATAAATATATTATACACAATTAAGATCTACAACCACATTTTATGACAACAAATATAGTACCATGAAAAACATTAATTTTGCAAACGAAAAAAAAGTTCATCAAAGTAGAGGTATGTGTGCCAAAGTAGTGGAAACAACATACAGTGGCACCTTGAATCTTCTAGCAAGACTTCATGCTCAAGCCTTTTTGTACACCAATTTTGGGTACTCGGGACTCCACATGTTGTTCTTCACATATTCTACTATTTCCTCCTGCACCACATAATTCATCAAATCAAGGATTCCTGTGATCCCCAATAGATAGTGTGCCTGTGTGTTAGTGTGCATACGCGTTCGTATGACCACCTTGTCATAAATCATTAAACCAAGTGCACGTTTGCAATGAGAAAGAACTTGAAACTGTTCTCTCTTTTGAATTACTTATTATGTGTGTTCACCCAAAAAATCTGCCTAATCACTAGAGGAAACAGTACTAGCCACCGATATCAGCTTACGAATCTGAAAACCCAAATTTCACAGTACTCCAAATTGATTAAAAATGCCTTCCCCAAACGCATTTCATGAAAACATCATTAGAGGTGTCCTAAGAATTTCATCTTTGGAACAATATTTTGTTTTACCAGATAAGCATACCTCAGTAAGCTTCCGAAGCTCGCGAGCATCCATCTCACGGTAACCTTCTGCAAGATCCTCCTCTATGGCTTCCTTTATCACAGCTGCAGCAACCTGCTTTGTTATATCTCTTATTCTGCACAAGAGTATGAGGATCAAGAGTAGTGCCCATAGATTACGAAGCCTTTATTAAGAGAGCAAGAACATTATTACAAAGGAAATTTTTCACATACCTAGAAGTTGAAGGGTAAATGATCCCTTGAAGAACCTCCTCTTCAGTCATATATGCTGCTAGGCTTTAGGTTTCATAAAGGTCACATATCCAAATTAATGATGAAACATATTAAACAATTAGCAAAAAATGAAAATACAAGTTGATCCATTTTTTTTAAATGGCACACAAAAAAATAGTGGCCAAAGCTTTGTTCAGCTTGATTCCATTGACGTCTCCTATCATATTCCTCACACGGATTCTGGTCTATCCTATTCTAGATATTAAACAATTGAAATTTTCAGATACTGATTTTGGTAATGCACGTTTTCTCAAAATGAAATGAAATGATTAACAAATCAGCAATGCAGAAAGGAAGCATGGTTTTACCATTCAGCTGCAGCTTGTAGCATGCCATCAGAGACAATCCTAGAGCCAGAGAGAAGAGTCCCAAGCCCAATACTGCATGAAACCAATGAAAGCAAGTTGAGTACTCGTAGGGACATGAATGAAACATTTATATATCCAGACTACATGTCCCAAGTTGAAGAAATTGACCCTGGAAAGAGATACATGTTGTTGCCCTGGTTACAGTGGCCGACATGACCATTTCCTGCAAGATGAACAGAAAATAAAAATCAGAAGTTGAAACAAACATTTTTTTTTATCCAGCAGTAGCCTTAAATCAAATCAAATCATAAAAATACAAAATACATTATGTACCGAGATCCACATCTTTGAATGGACTTCCACTTGCAAATATAATATTATCACCCACAATGGAAAATGCTTCTTCAGGAGTGCATTCAGCTGTCAACAATGAGAGAAGGAAAAAAAAAGGTAAACTATAATATCAGACAAAGTTCAAGAGCTGAATATAAGCATAGAAGCATAAAAATGCACTACCATTATTTGTAGGGTTCGACATTGCAAAGATTGCTGGTCTAGTCGAAGTTGAACTTCTAAGTGCTTCCAGTACCTATATAGTACATGTTAAACATCATTTGCACATTCATAAATTCTATTCAAGTCTTCTACATAATTGCATAAAATTCCCAAGAACAGTACATGTGAAACATAATTTGTGGTTTCGCGCATTTATAATTTCTTTTCAAGTCTTTGACGTAATAGCACAAAACTCCCAAGACATCCACAAACACCAGTGTAAAATAAATTGAACTTTTTAAAAATAGAATTACAAGGTAAACCAATTGAATCAAAACAAATTATCCTCTACCTCTTTAGAGAACAGCCCTCCTACTGCAGATAATCCAAGAAGGACATCGGGCTTCACTTCCCGCACCTACTAGCATAGTTTTTCAGGATGAGACAGATAAGTATTCATGGATACTATATTCGAATTCCAAACTAAAAGAATGTGTAAATCAAGATATGCAAGTTTACGAACCACTTGTACAAGACTTGCACCTTCCTTTAATCCTTGACGGTTGACTTCTTTGACCTTCCTTGCAAATGGTTTGGCTTCTGGATCAATATCTTCACGTTCTTCTGTGATCAGACCCTGCAAATACTCAAAAGTTTGCATCTAAAAAGGAAAGAACCATGGGATTATGCACCAAGACAACCTCAAAACATCAAGACAAGACCCAAATTGAACATTAGACAAGCAGAGACCTTGAACAGGAACAGAATATCATCACAACTTCTGCCAGTTTACACAAGCATTATGGTTTATAACAAGTCCACAATAATGAAAGTTATAAGATGAAACATTAATTATCAAGAGCAGACTGTTGTTTACTGAGCATGCCATGTATCTATAGTAATCAAAGATTCATAGACAACAGTTTATAATATTTCCAGAATATTGCGATTGCCCACAAAGTTTAGGACTATACTAATTTTAGTGGTTCTGGATGGAAATGAGCAAGGCCGTCTCGGAGATTGTCGGGGCCTAAGCAAAAGTGAAATACGGGCCCCTATTGTATATTAAAAAAATTTAACTGCAATTTTGTTATTTCATTAATAACAATAAAAAATTATTAATTTTTTGGTATGTACATATATTTATTACGGTTACAATACTATAAGTTGAAATTTCTTGTTATTTGAGCATTTTTACGAAGCAAATTTCAATCGAATCTTTGTAAGAAAAATTCATCTAAAATCACAATTTCGATTTTATTATTGAAAACTTAATATGTTTGAAATATATAATAATATAATGACTTTAACATTTGTCATGACAAATGATTGAATTGAGATACAGTAATAAGATCCAAATATCTAATATAACAATTAAACCAATATTCGTTATTTTAAATACAAGAATATCTATATATAAGACTACCTTTTGAATAAAAAATGGTAGTTGAAAAAGTGAAATAAAAATTGAATACCAAAATTGCTTTTTTACGAGCAAAAAAAAGTAGTATGTTTAGAAATTAGCCAAACCTTATGTAAGATTAAACAAATAACAATGAAACTTACATAAAAAGTTAGAATCAGATTATTAGTAATGAATATAACTAAAGCTCTTGTTAAATATTTTCATTTTATTTTGAGAGAAATTTTTTTAAAAAAATTTACTTATCTAGACTTACATTAAATGGAAGGAAAAATCCGACTCGAATCTAGGACATGTAGAGTCCACAAATTCCGCCTAACCATTAGGCCAGGACCTCAGTCACAAATCGAGAGACATTATTAATAAAAGATAATTAAAGAATATAGTCTCATTAATCTTTAAATAAAAATAATTAAATTCTAGTTTTTGTTATTGAATTAAGGACCAGATTGAAAAGAATATAAAATGTAAGTATTATTCCTGAATTCTTTAGTTTAAGCATAGTAACATTTTGTTTTTGAGAAAAAGAGGAAAACAGACAGTTGTTAAAAAATCAAACCCTTGGATTCAAACACTGGCACTTGGCAGTGTGCATAAGCGCTCTTAAGCCGTCTGGGCTAAGCTCCATCTATGCTACCTTTTCTTACTTATATATAAAAAATTTATATACCCAAGCTATACCCGAACTATAATGAGGCCCCCAAAGTCCAAGGCCCGAGCGGTCGCTCCACTCGCTCCCACTAATGGCGCCTTGGGAATAAGAGAGATCATTCTCATGGTATGTGCTGTTTTAAGTAGCTTAATCCATGTGACTGAATAGTAAATTCAAACAATCTCCAACCGACTCCAAGTCCTTATTTCTAGATACTTCATCTTAATAAGGCATTCTGCATCATCTCCAGGTTTCAAATATTCATTATTCGTTCAGTTGGATGGGAAAATAAAAGCGCAAGAAAGTTTACGGCTTTATTTATTTACAGCAATGCATACTTTTCAGGAGGAAATCTAATACTCACTTCTATACAAGGCTATGTTTTCGAAAACTTCTATGAGAAGAACTGAAATGATCTGTTTTGAGTTATTGAATTGATTTGAGTGTAAATTTTTAACTAAGCAGAGCTGAACTGAATTGAATCAGATTGATTTCAAGTCCAAGAGAACATGGGCTTAAAATGTCTGGTACTGTGGTGCATGATAACAATTGAGAAGTAAGCCAAACAGCCAGAAAAGAATGTATAATTTTAAGCATACGATGAGACCACAATACATCTACAGTACATAGATAATCCCTTTTACCTTACCTTAGCATCAACTACCCAAAATTGACTCCTTGCACTTTCAAAAGCAGTTGGATTATTTCCCAACATCCTGGCCATTGTTTTCCTTGCAGCATTGAGAACACCTATTCCTGCACTGTAACGTACAAGGATTAAATATAGAAGGCCTGATATGCTGTAACAGAAAAGGTAACCTTATATCAAGCATGCTAAAATTGCCATTGGGCAATTTGAAATCTAATTTAGTGCATCTCTATATCTAATATCAGATATATAATCCAACTGCATTCATTAGTATGTTAACTTCGCAGAGGCATAGAAAATGGCATAATCATGCATCACAGTGCACACAGCGAGTTCTGCTAAAAATTGCATAATAAAATGTCATGATCTGAGAAAGAAATGGGCTGGACTCTGAGTTACTTAATTCGGTTATTTTGGTTATTTTAGTTGCAGTTTGTGAAGAGAATTATTCTGTCTCCTTTGTGTTTTCTGTTTTATAGATCTTAGTTCTAGAAGGTTCCACAAGAGAATAGAAGGCAGGATTAGCTCTAATTAGAAGAGAATAAAACAGTTATGCTATTTTGTCATCTTGTACAGTTAAATTGTTCTGTTAGGCCATTCTATTAGACGCACTAGCTACTATAAGAGTCCAATTGCATCTGAGAGTTAATGAATCAATGAATAATCAGTAATTTCACACTCTCTCTATCTCTTTCTGTATCTTTCTATTCTCTCTCTCTCTCCATACTTTCTAATTTGTTCTCCCTCCTTCTTCCCCTAATCTTCCTCTTCTAACTATTCTAAGTTCTAATTTCAGGTCAAACCTCAAATTGGTATCAGAGCGGTTTCCTTGCACCTGTTAATGGTTTTATATGAAAGACCAGAAACCGATGGAGTCCCTTGAGGATCGAATGCAACAGAATTTTGCCACAGAATTTTGCCAGGATCGATAAAAATGCTGCACGAGTGGAAGAATCTGTAATCCAGCAAGGCACATTGCAAGAGCAGATTCTGGAACTAATCAAGGAGCAACAAAGGAACTTGGATTCATTTCGATCTGAGATCCTAAACTTCTTACAAACAACTGGGGGGAGCTGATCAAGGCATCTGTGCCTTCTTCTTCACAGAACAACTCTCAAGGAACTACCACCAATCCTGTTCAAGGATCAGTTCTTGGTCTGTTTCCACCAAGCCAGAATCGACAAAGGCCACCAGGAATCCAGGTTAACTAAGAAGTTAGGGAAAGGCTAGCTCATGAAATTGTTCCTAAGTGTGAGTTGCCTATGTTTAATGAAAATCCTGAAAATAATTTGAAGAAAAAGCTTTCTAGCAATATTTTTTCATGCGTAGTTCAATCTGATTCCGAATTTGAATCAGAGCTGAAAGTGTGGCAGTCCAAAGGAGAGACCAAACTTCAAGGTATGTCAGACATCTCATCAGATGAACCAAAACTGATTGTCGAAAAACCAAAATATTATCTGAGGAATAGCATCCCTCTTACAATGCTCCTTAGTCCTTACTGCCTTTTTCAATCTGCTCTCAGATTAAAATTTGAGACAAAATCGACAGGTTGTACAGAGCAACCAGAGCTGGAAGAGGTGACTGAATGAAGAAAGAATAAAACCACGACTCCTACTGAATTTCAGAATGAGATTGAAATTGATGGTGATCTAATTTTGTTCCCATTTGATAGAGGAAAGAAAAAGTCCAGTTCGAAGAAATTCTCTCTAATAAAGCTGCCAATAATTCATCAGATTCTGTAATGCTCGATCATCCGTCAATTTTTCATTCTTGAGGACAAGAATGATTTAAAGGGGAGGGTATTGTCATGATCTGAGTAAAAAATGGGTTGGAATCCGAATTATTCTCTGTGTTGTTTGTTCTTTGATTTATAGATCTTAGTTCTAGAAGGTTACATAAGAGAATAGAAGGCATTATTAGCTCTAACTAGAAGAGAATAGAACAGTTATGCTATTTTGTCATCTTGTACAGCTGGATTATTCTGTTAGACACATATAAGAGAGTGCAATTGTAACCGAGAGTTAATCAATCAAAGAATAATCAGTAATTTCCCTCCTCCCTCCCTCCCTCCCTAACACTTTGTGCATCGGGCAAAACCGAAAGGAAATATAAAAATACAAGTCCACAACACAATCAGATGGTATTCAAACATGATTCACCAGACCACAAAAAAGAGAATTGATAACAGACATTGCATTTTAAATCTACAGAGGAATGTATATTGTTAGGAATGAACCCAGTCCTCGAGGTGATCCCAAGCCCATAATATGGAAGGCTTATGAGAGAGAATAATGTAGCCACGTGTATTGTTAAGGGGTTATGTCTGGGTCTTTATGTGCTAATAAATAGAAGTGTGTGTTGTGTCTGCTGTAGTTATTGTTTAGTTAATTTGGGTATCATCCAGTTGTGTTTGGAGGGAATAGGGGCTGTCTCTGGGTATTATTTGTAAGATTGCTCCTTGAATTTATTTCAATAAATTAGAGTATTTTCATTTCAGCTTGTTCGAATAATTCTGAGCAGTTCTGGAGCTGAGTAAGCATTCTCTATCATAAATTCGCTATTTTACTTTTTAATCCATCTTAATATTGTGCATGTGTGTTCTTAAAGCACCACAAATGCATCACACATCCACAGAGAAGCACCGCCAACTAACCTTCCAGCACCAGCAACAACAATTTTTAGTTTTGGAAAATCAATCATTGGCCTGCCTTGTGCCCTTACAGCTCCCAAAAGGCCGGCGATTGCAACCCCAGCTGTACCCTGTACAATGAAATTATGATGTGTACGCGCATTAGGACATACTTTGGGTTTTATCAAACCTGCGTCATACCTAAGTTATGTTTGAAGTTGCTTTTATTTGGCCTATTCAGTTTCTCTAAGGAAGGAACAATCACGAAACAGATTGTTTATTTATTTTAATTTAAAGGCTTTTATGTCGATATCATATGCCATGCTATTTCAGATCAATCAATTTTTATTTATACTTTATATATCCACAAAACTAATGACATCCCAACTAAGAAACTTCTTTAGCTATCAATCATTAACAGTTGAAACCAAAACATATTCCCTGTATGATTAAATGTCAATTAAGAGCATCAATGGAATATTTGGCTCACAACGCTAGACAGAAATTGCAGATGAAATCTGTGACAAAAGATCTACAGTTGAAGAACTAGCAATCATCCCAGAGATAAAATAAATCTTCACCAATCTAAATTTTCTCAAGAACATATGCTAAATTCATATCCATGTATGTAATATGCATGCCACTAACAGGCAACACTATCACGTTACTCTGTAAAATGATGGGTCTTACTGTTTCTAAGATGCTACAATAAAAAGGGACAAACTTAATCACCTGGACATCATCATTAAACATTCTGTATGTGTTCCTATAACGCTGCAATAGCTTGAATGCCCACTTGCTTTGGAAATCTTCAAACTAAATGAATATAGTGTTTTAGCATCTCAAGAAAAGTAAAATCTGGTGCACAAATAGAGAGAGATATCAAAAGTTCAAGAACTGATTACCTGAACAATAACATGTGGCCAACGAGTAAACACTGCCTCCATGAATTCGTCGATCACAGCTAAGTACTTGTCACCATCTAGACGATGTTGTTGCAATCCCAAATCTATGACAATAAATATAAACAAATCATTGATAAAGCATGAGAAATACAACAAAGTTCTATAAACTTCTTGTCCATGAACCAAGACTAGTACAAAAGCTAAAAAGGTTCAGGTCATGTTGAGATCTAGGCATTCTGATAAATCAGAACTCCATATCTTATTCACTTGTTACATAATTGCCTAGGAATTTAAATGGCAGGTTGTAGCGTTCTTGGAATTTTTTTAAGTACAGACCCTGCTACGTACTTTCAACATAGCAAGTAACTCTTTTTTGAAAGCCTACGTGAACCATTTATGACAAGAGAATGTGAGAAGGAACTCAATTGACAGCAAATTCAACACTACCAAAAGGGACCAAGAATTCAAGTATCATTTTTAATGGGTTTCATTTTCATTTTTAATGGAAATTCACTGTTGATTTATTTGGAAGAAGACTCGACTCTATTTGAAGAATCCAATTTTCTTAGTTCAGCTGCCTATAAGACAAATTTATGAGATTTACTTTTACACTTTATCTACTTATCCAGTATTTAGCTTTTCTGATTCAGGCGGATATAGGTTGACTGACAAATTTAAGTCATCTTAATTGTTAGAGACTGAAGATCACATTTTGACTAATTTACTTGATATTTTATTCATAACAATACACATATATACATACATTGAATAAACTTAACCCATACTTCAAATATACTCAACCCGTACTTAGCACCATTACCATTGCTGCTTACTATAGCAATGGCAGCTATATTCCAACACCCCTCCTCAAGCTGGAGCATGTATGTCCAGCTTGAAACAAACAGAAGACAAATTCAAACTACAACAAAACAAAATACATTGACTCAAACTTATAACATGAAAATGGATAACAAAAGAGGTGAAACTTTGGGAAGCCAATAGAACATACGCCAAACAAATCGCCGATCTAATACAGAAATTGGATCCAAAACCAAGATCCCCAATGCTGCACACTTGGGCAGACTTAGAACGGCAATCCAAACAGGAGCTCTCATCCCAACCATTGCCGCAAAACACTGCACATAGATGTATTATTTGCAATGTTCATGTTCCGTAAGGTCAACCTTGGAACTCAAAACGATAGACAATTGGAAACAAAAAATATTAGTAGTTGTTAGTTGTTCCTTAATTTGCTCCTGATTTTACTGCTTGATTAGAGTTAGGTAATGTGTATATATGTATGTAATAATTACATTGATTAATTAGAACATAAGTAAAGATGTAGTCTTTTGTGTTTTACAACAGGTTCAAGTGAAATGTTCATTGATTTACATGGATTATGAAGGTCGATCAGATGGACGCTCGATCAAATCAATTCTTGCTCATGTGGCTCCTTTGAAACTTGTAAGATTATCTCTATCCATTAAAACTTGCTGACTGGTATCTTCAAATGTAATGTTTATGTTCTTTTGCTGGTGTAAGAAATTTCTCCATGGTCTGGTTTCCGTTATGCTTTTTTCTTTCTTTGATCTTTGACACGCCCTCTGTTTGTGTATCCTCTCCCTTTGTAATTTGTATTACTCAGATGACCAACGATTTAGTTTGACTAATTTTCTGTTTATAGAGAACCTAAGCAGCTGAATTCTCAAAGAGAAACTTTTGGCTTCTGTCAACTACCAATTAAACCTGTTGAATGTATTATACTTGCTCAGGTTTTGGTTCATGGATCAGCAGAATCTACAGAACATCTGAAGCAGCACTGCTTAAAACATGTCTGTCCTCATGTTTATGCTCCTCAAATTGAAGAGACAATTGACGTTACCTCTGATTTGTGTGCTTACAAGGTATTGTTGCTAAAATTCTGTGTTTCTGGGTGTAAATATATTCATCATACTGGTAGATTAACTTTTGATCTCATCTGATGTGTAGGTTCAACTTTCGGAGAAGATGATGAGCAATGTACACTTCAAAAAGGTACATTCGTGGTTTCATCTTCAGCTGTGATGCTTAACATTGTTATCAAACTTCATAATATTTCCTTGTTTTTTAATAAACTGAGCAATTTCAGTTGGGAGATTATGAGATTGCTTGGGTTGATGCTGAGGTTGGTAAAACAGAGGCCGACATGCTGTCTTTACTGCCTGTATCGACGAAACCTCCTCCACATAAATCTGTCCTTGTTGGTGATTTGAAAATGGCAGATTTCAAGCAGTTTCTTGCTAGCAAGGGTGTGCAGGTACTATTCGTTATGGTTTTTCCCCT
>CAOJBI011072660.1:0-10116 GCA_948277035.1 Euphorbia corollata | reverse complement strand
AAGTTGATGTGCTAGGATGATTGGATTGCTTTGGTTGCTTTGTTTATGTACCACCATTTGAAATATTGTATGAAACAAGTTGTTCGATTAGCCTCTTATACCTAAAATATTTTGCTTTATTGTCACAGCTTTGGAGGATAGCATAGTATTATCCATGGACGAGTATTCTGGTAAAAAAGGTAGTGATGGGTTGTTTGTCTCTAGAAAAGGATCTAACCTTGTTCTTAGAGATACTGCCAATAACAGAGATCAGAATGTTCAATTTTGTAACCGAATTGGGTGTAACGGGAGAATGAACACTGCAAAAGCTACTCAGATCAATTATCAAGAAAAAGCCAAATCTTCTAGGACATCTTTCAGGTCTTCTTCAAATGGAAAGGAACTAGTTGGAAGTTCATCTAGGACTTCCAATTTACCCACTAATCCCAAGACATCCTTTCCAGCGCCCAGAAAAAAGCTGTCATCTCAGTCAGAAAGAGATCCATCTGACACTAGTAGTCTTCCTGATGTTCCAGAAGTGCTGGAAGTTGTTGTACCACCTACTGAAAAGATCGAAAAAGGCGTTCATTGTGAATCTGATAATACTGGGACTAGTGAAAACCGGTCAAAAGAAGTTGGATGCTCTAGTGCACCGATTGCAAGATCTCGCAGGAGTTTTTATCAAAAACCAGGGGGCAAAGCAGATTCTCCTACTGGTTCACCTACTTCATTAGCACCTAAAAATGCAACTCAAAGGACACGCACTGATTTAAGAAATCTTAGATGCAGTTCAATAACAGACGCTGTACCAACAGGATCTGATTCAAGCCTGACTAGACAAAAGGGCACAGTTAAAAGGAGAATTTGTGAAGGAGAAAGCAGTAACTCTGCTAAAGGGAAGAAGATAGGTGAATCGACATTCGAAGGAAAGAATCCTAGTTCTGGATCTGGTGTCTCAATTTCTGATTCAAGAAGAACCAGAAGTGGAACTTCCAGTCCTAACCAGGATAATGCTTCTGTGACGGTTAGGACTAGAAGACCTTTTAGTTACACTAGGTCAAGGATAGCCAATCAAGTCAGCAGGGTTAGGTCATCAGAAAACGAGCCCCGTGCTGTAAATCCGCAGGCTTCTCAGCCTGTTATGCCAATGGATTCAACTTCTTCAAGCTTGTTGCATCAGTTCTCTGCTGAGTCACTTTCGAGTCGCTCAAGGTCGTATGGCTTAGCTGGTATTAGCAATGAGAGGTTAAGGAGTAATAGACCAACAAGTCCTTCAGAAGTTGGCAGTATTCGATCTTCAATCAATCGTGAGAGCTTCAGACGCTACAATATGGATGGAATTGCTGAGGTATATAACACAATGGTTTAGTTATTTTATACAATCTTCAAGAAAAAGAGGCAGAGTTCATAGAGAATCTCTTGTGGTTTAATTCATTTCAATAATTTGGTGCAGGTGTTATTAGCACTTGAGAGGATCGAACAAGATGAAGAGCTGACATATGAGGTAGAAAACATTTTGGCGTTCGACTTTTGCCTTGCACATATGATAAGAGACTGACTCCATTTCTATACCTTGCAGCAATTGCTTGTTCTGGAGACTGGTTTGTTTCTTAACGGGCTGAATTTCTATGACCAGCATAGAGACTTGAGATTGGACATTGATAACATGTCATACGAGGTATGATAATGTATTTAACATGTCATGGTCTTCAAAAAATTTCCTCATTTTCGGTTTGTTGCGATTTCTTGTTCTTGGGCTATGCGCCTATATGTAATCGTAAGAACAAATTTATAGTTCTTGATCTCTTTAAGAACTCAAGTTACTTCTGAAATGCTAATCGTACAACATCTTGCAATTGTTTTTGACAGGAATTATTAGCTCTAGAAGAAAGGATGGGTACTGTTAGTACAGCATTAACAGAGGAAGCATTGTCGGAATGTGTTAAGACCAGCATCTATGACTCAACACCTCAGGAGGACACAACTTCAGAGCTTTGTGTGGAAAAGGATGATGTCAAATGCAGTGTATGCCAGGTCATTTCTTCTTCGAACTTGTTCTTCATATGTTAATTTTTCCATTTATGCTACCTATTTTTCCATTTATGCTACCGAACCGTTAATTTTTGCACTGAAGTGGTAATCTAAATTTTGTACCTTCAAACTCTTGCCAGGTAAAACTGAATTTTGTGTGGACCAAATCGGGTGACATATATTCGATGTAGATTAGAAAAAAACCAACATAGATGTAACGATGTGTAGAGTTGAAGTGATTAAGAGTCAAATGGCGCACTAACCTTTAGATGAAGTGATTAAGAGTTTGAAACTTGGCAACTTTTTTAATTAATGAATTTTCTGTGCATGGTAGAGTTGATTTCTTGACAAAATGCAAAGGTTTTTAGAAACCAAATGCAAGAGTGAGCTCTGCTGTGGAGTTTAAACTCAGGAAAGAGTGAGCTTGGCAACTGCGCATCATATTGATCATATTTTTTTTTAATCTTTTGCTGCCTTATTTGTATTATTTCAGGAAGAGTATATAATTGGAGATGAAGTTGGGAAGTTGCAGTGTGAGCACAAGTACCATTTGTCCTGCATTCATCAATGGCTAAGGCTGAAGAACTGGTGCCCAATTTGCAAGGCACCTGCTTCTTCTTCTTCTCTTTGAATAATAGACTTCCGTTTTGTACAAAATTTAGTCTGTCCATCTCCTCCCTGCCACCCCATTTTTCCCTACTGTTTTGCTTTTTTGCCAGAAAGATTGTCCTTTTCTGATATGTACATGCTTACTGTTTCTGTTAAATGTCTATAGACAATAAACTGAAGGCGACATTGCCTTTACAACAACAACTCATGTCATGAAACAAAACTCCGAATAAATTTACCATTAGTTGCTGATACTTTCTGTCATATTACCTCTTTCAGTGTCAAGTCCTTGTTTACCATCGGGGTTACGCTCCAATTTCACTTTTGAATCATTGAGACGCAAAGATTGCACTGGTAATGATAGTGAGAGGAATCTATCTGGACATGAATACTGAAATTTAGGACCAATGAATTTCAACAGATTTAGAAAGGCATATACTAAATGATGCCCCACACACATGGGAGACATTGTCACAGAAGAAAGAAATTGTGTTGCCACCCCAAAAGCAACTGCAACTGGACATGTAAAAAGCCAACAGTATGATTAAAGACCAAAAGGAAATAAGTGATAACATAAACAATGCAATGAAGATTCCATAATCTGGTAAAGCATTTCTTTTGGATAGACAGCAGGGATCTTCAATCCCTTAAAATACAATTTATCAACTAGACAATAGCATAGAACTAACAAGTGTGACATGACAACCCCCAGTTTACACTGTTCGAATATAGTTAACCAAGAGCAAAACTTGTTGGTTCCACCTGCATATGTGGTTTGGTATAACTGAATTTAGCAGATTTTCTGGTAGTTGTTCCTTGTTAGGTTCTAAGTCAACCTCATCTTCAGCTCTTTAGCTTTGGGATAACTAAACGACCAGCCTGTCACCCCAGCAAGGTATCCGATCATTAAAGGGCATCGAGTCATCATAGAATCCCTGAAATCATCAAAATTCCTCAGCTTCCAGTGAGCCACTAGTAATGCAACACAAACTTCCAATATTACCTGCAAACCTAAATAGTGAGATCCTGCATTCCCACATAAAACTAACACCGGATAGGAACTGACAAGGACTAGCATGTTTGTTACTGTTAGTCTTTCATTCAGATCTATATATGGTATCTGAGAAACAACAAATTTACCATTGAGTAATTTGGGTTTCATTGCCAATCATACAAAAACTGACCAAATTAACACATTAGTCAAGATATGTATTCTCCGTTTTTGCAACCACATTTTGAGAAATGTTTGCCCTTACCTTTCTTTTTCATTAGCCATCTAATTTAAAAATAGTATTTCAAGACAAGGTTTATATTCTGAAAGGTGCCTCCATTCATGATAAATTGTTGTTGCATCACGTTTTTCATTAGCCTTGTTGAAACACACCTGCAAAGCTTGATTCTGTTGGACGCTCTCCATTAAGATTCCTAAAAGAGAAGAGAAAGTGTAACCTAAGTGATAAGTGACAGAAAAAACGTACCTTTTCTTTATCATCTGGTCTTCCATCAGCAATTTGTTAGCATGCAGACCCTTTTTGGAGGACACTGGGAGTGTAACCTTTCTGCATCAATATTATGTTTGAGTGGAATTAAACACGAGAGGATAGAAATTTGATAGAGATCTCTCAGATTCCTGATCCCATCAGCTGTTAGCGGATTGCTCGAGATGTTCCCTGAGGGGCAGACTGGGAATTCCACCTACTGAGGCATTTCCCATGACTCGAGGAAGAAATAAAAATCCCAGACCTTTGTGTGACCTCTTCAGAAATTGGTTTGTGCCACTTACAAAAGAAAAACAAAACCATAAACAATGTTCCAAGCCATCAACTATCATTCTCAATGATTTCTTGCTGCTTACTCCCAAGCATATTCTCAAACACCGAAGTAAAGAAGATATAGAAACTAAGCAGAGAGAGAACATCACAAAAAAATTTCACATATAAAACAAAAGGAGTTTCCATGAAGATTCAAATCATAATTGATTCAATATAATAAACTTAACTGGCATCTTTATTTCCCAACAACTAACTAGTAAAATATGTGTTCAACGTCACTCAAAACTCAAATGCAAAACAAATGTAAATGGGCATATGCCAGTTTGATAGCAGTACGTCCAGAAGAAGAAATTGAATAGCGCAGAATCGAAGAGTTATACGAAAATACATAAATAAAGACATGGATTAGGATCAATTCTACTGACAAAAAGATTAATGTTTTAGTGGTTCTGTTCAAGCAGAAATGTACTCAACACATGCATGGAGTTGTCACAGTCTCAAATATCCAGACCAGGATACAGAAACGTGCCTGTAAAGTCGAATTGTTCAGTTCAATACCCCCAGTTGCAATACCACAGAAGCATATGCAGAGAACTCGTCAAATCAATTTGATAGTATTAAAACACAATGAATGTCTGTTTGATAACATGGATATAACTTTTCTATAACCAAGCTGTATATAGCATTTTGCAAACAGCTCCATAACAGTAAAAAGTTATATGAATATTGTCAAGTTTAACCATCTAAATTCAGCATGTAATTGATAAAAAAAATTCAGCATGTAAAGCATCAGACCGTGAATCAAATATAACTAAATGCCCAATCTGATTTCAACTGATACACCTAACAATCGAGTGCAATTTGACATACGATCCTTCTGGTATGTCAAACATCGAGTTATGAATAAAACAAACACCAGAGGACCATCTAAAAGAACTGAAACGGATTTTCTGGATTTTCATCATAGTTATTCGTCCACATTAAATCCAAGATCTCTGCCACACTGATCATATATTAGCAATAATTGTCACCTAGCTTATACCAGCAACTGACAGTAATAGCTTAATTTCGATGTTTCAACTTCCCAAATGCATCTACAAGTCAATTGATGACCTTCTGTGAATTCTCCAGAGGTGACAGAATACTGAAATAAAATGCAAGGAATCCAGTAATCCACACAGCACAGAACATCACTTCAGGCATCATTCATGGCTCAAGTGAGTGTGCCATTTCAAAGACAGAGAAATGAATTTGTGAATTTGGCATTTGTAAACAAAACAAGAACAAAATGGTGGCAAATTATTTCCAGACTTATAATGGTACAAATACAGTACATGAGATAAAGTTATGTTTAAGCCAGCTAATTACCTGCAAACCTTTGGTCAAGGGTCGCCCCAATGTCTCTGATATGATATAACACATCTGAGATCTTTACAAATGCACAATATTTAAGAAAAGCATTAGCAGCTTTCTCAATGATGGATAAACAATGAACGCAATGAACAGAGATAACAAGGAAAAAAGACCTCCATATGAAGATCAATTGACTAGTTTTTAAGGTTCAGGTTTCACGAATGTCCAGTGCCTATTGCCCACAAATAAATTTTGACCACTAGCTTGAAGTATACTATAAACAGGGTCACTACTACAAAGTAATAAAGCACACTATGCACCCTCATGTACAATTGTTGAATTTACAACATTAAAGCAGTAATTAAACCTTTTGCATACAAAATTGTGAAGATAAGAACTCAAACTATCGTACAGACTGCATTAGAATTGGAGTTACAAGCTCATACAACCAACACCAATATTTCTTCAAGCTGATGAAACTTAATCTTGACAGCAGCAAAAACTTAGTAGCTGATTATTTTGCTATGGGTTGCAAGAACCAAACCTCCCAATGATGCCCATAATCAAATTCTTGAGAATGTTAAGATCGCTTCTTGAGACAGCACATAGTGGTACCCCGAAATTTAGCAGCAAATGTATCACCACTCGTGCTTTCAGAATAAAATTTCCTTCTGATCTGGTAAGAACATACAACAATTTTAATAGCACCGCCCTTCTAGGAAAGGTTGCAAACCAAATTCAATGACACTGCCACTCCTGCCATTATCAACAAGCACGTTTTTTGAGGAATAGCAAATTCTCATCAAGTATTATGTGCAAGGCTTTAAGCCTTTAATCGAAGGTTATCTTCTCTTTACAAATTCAAATGCACTGAAAAATATATACTGCTATAGTCAATCCAGTGTAAAGCATTAAACAATTGCTAGGCATGATAACACATATCGGAAGGATAGACTTTTAGCCTGATACTGAACTACACACGTCATAAAAATTTCATGAGGCAATTTGGTTCTATAATGCGAGTAAGCCAAGTGTATTCAAACATTTCTAGAAATGAACTACCAAGAAGATTCAAATGATTACAATAGATGACAACTATATTCAGTGTTGACTAGGCATTCCACACATTAAAATCATTTACCATATTACATGTTTCAAAGTATTTGTTCAATTGTCTCATAACCTGTAACAACACCTTTATATTAAGATGCGGCTAAATCGAGCGTGCTTCATACCGTGCAAATTGGACTAGTCAAACTCATGTATGCTTAAAGGAATGGTGAAAATTCTGTCTTTACAAGCTGTAAATAATTTGAATTGAACAGTATCGAATTGGCAAAACAATATGGAAAAGCAGCTGCATCAGGTAGTAATTAAACAACCAGTCTACTTGAGAACACAAGTGGAGCAGTATTTGCTCAATAGGTTAGCTTATATGAGTGTAAAAATTAAAATTTCTAATTTAATGCATAAAAGGACAAGCCAATGGATAATATGTGTTATTAACTTATTAATCAATCCTAAGAACTTAAAAATACATAAAGAGCAACACTGTCTGTAGCTCTTGCACAAGTATTTTTTACCTTTCCCAAGCTACAAAAGAATATTCCTGCAAAACTGTTTTTGGATTTCCACTTTGTTGGCCACGGCACATTGTACAGAAGGGCTTTGCAGCAGAAGTGATAGCATGAGTGAACTGACAATGATGCTTATCACACAACAGAGCCACCAACCACAAGGATTCTGTTTAAAAGCTTCCCTTGCTTGGTTGCTGATAACCAATTTGCTCATCTATGAAGAACTGGATAATCTAGTGCTTTAACATCAGTGATCAAGGCTCTGAACCAGTGTAGCTACGCCAAATTATAGCTTTTGAACAATCTCACAGGAGTTTTTTTAGTCGTCAAATGCATTCATACATATTTTTTCCAACAGCAACGGCCAATCTTCACCAAGCTGCTGTGGATTAAGCTCCATTGCAACTTTGAAATCAAGTAAAGATATCGAACACCGTGGTATTTGTTCGTGCATTGCTTCTAGTGGTCCGCTATTAGTTTGCATATGTAAGTAATTGGTTGGATTGACTCCATTTATAACCTTGCCTAGAACCTGCTGTTTGTGCATATGAGGCTTTCTTCCCACCAACTCGACACAAGATTTGATCAACTTCTTCAAGTACACATCCAACATATTATTCAACGTATTTGCGCATTCCATTGATACCCCTCCAATACCCTGCAAAACTGCGATCTGCTCCATTCGTTTTCTCAACGTATCTGAATCAGACAACCCACCATTGTCGCAGTAGCCAAAGAAACTACTGCTGGTTGCCACTGGCTGAGCTTTGTGGGACCCACCAACACTAGCAGAACAAAATGGAATTCCAAGCGGCGCAAGTAATGGACTACTAGATAAGCTTAAGTGTTTCGCTTGTTCCACCTCTTCACCATCTTCCACAATTGTCGTCTTTGGTCTCTGATAATCACATGGAGGCATCATCTCTCCATTATCCGTTATTACTTTACTGCCACACTCTTCAGCACAAACCAATTGATGAGTACAAGGATCGACTTTCCCTGTTGGGCCAAGGGGGCTAGGCCTGTCTCTAGGCTTGCGATCTCGCATACCTGATCTAACCTTTCGTGGTGACATCGGCAGAACTCCATTTGACCAGATGGACGCATTAAGAGATCCACTTTGGTCAAACCCATCTTCTCCAGCATGCGAACTTTTTGATAGTTGCACAACGGTTTTTGTGGGGCCCACTAGCGGGGGAGCTGTCTTGGCTTGACTAGCATTCTTGGCTTGACAAGCATTCTTCAAGATAGAACAGATTAACCGGTTGTGCAGCGGAAGATTCTCCCTTCCAAGCAGGCGAAAACATGACTTGTCAAAGTCGCTCTTGTTCAGCTTCTGATTCAAGAACCTATTCAAGTAATAGAAGTACTTCTTGAACCTGTCATTCCCAACCTTCTTCGCTAAATGAGCTTTCAATTCAACCAAATCAATTCTGGAGCTTTGTTGAGGCTGCATTCTTCACCAAACAGATTCATACAACATAAAATACGAGTTCAAAACCCGAGACCCAGCAGTAGCACTCCCAAAATACTGTTAGACTACCCTACAAACAACAACAAATTGACTCTTCCAACTATATCTATTTAAAGCAAATCAATTCCCAAGCTCCATAGGACGAAACGGAAACAGAATCAAAAGAGCATGAACAGAATGCCAACACCTCAACTACTACAGAATACAGTTATTTCCGTTTCAAAACAACCCAAAATTTCCCCGCCCAGACACTAAACAATGCGAATCCAAATCTCATATTTGACAGAAGATACCAAAACCCTAGAGATCAAACTCAGTCATTAAGCTTATCCAAAACCCAGAAATCAAGCAAAATCAATTCAAACACGAAACAAATTAAAACCCTAAGTTCGAATCACCAAACATAATGCGTCGAAACTGAACGAACCGTCAAACTACATCAGTGCACCGATTAAACCAGGGTCCAATCCGCACCCACCCGGCTACAAAACAGAAACACGGAATTCGAAAGCTTAATACTTCAAGAATGAAAAATTGAAGTAAAGATACAGAGATCAGTAGAGCTAGGAGATTGAGTAAAGAAACAGAACAAGAAATTGCATAGGAAAATTGGGGATTGAAAGCGCAATGAAAGAGTGAAAAAGGTAAAGTGGGTAAGTGCAAGATTCAGGCTTTTAAGACATTTATGAAGCTCTGACCTTAACAAAGTTAGAGGAATTGCAGAGAAATCAAAAAGCTGAGGAAGGAAAGTCGATTTCGGGGTTGAAGAATGTTGAGCGCTTGAATTGTTCCCAGTTAATCTCTGTTTCTTATGCTTCTATTCTGAATCTCTGTTTCTGCATTCTCTTTTTGCTGATGATTCGAACGGACAAAGAGAAAGGAAGAAGAGGAGCTGAGCTTTGCTTTGTTTTGTGTTCGTTCGTGTTTGTATAGCTTTGCTCGATCTCTCTCTGCTAATTAGTTTTCGTTTTCTTTATTCTCTCTTTTTTTTTTTCCTTTTAATGTTTTCCATCTTTTTCTTTGCTAACTTGAAATAATAGTGTTTAGTTTTTTCAATTGATGTTTATAACATTTGCTTGGTGTTTATTTTGTGATTGCATAACGTTCCCTTTTTTCCATGGCTGTAATAAAAATTTTGGTGATCAGACACTCAACTAAAGCTTTTATCGGGTAAAACTCGTGAATTTTAAATAAAAATATTAACATAATGATGAAAAAAATATTTGCAATTCTCACCTTATTAAATATTACTAATGTTAGCAAAAACAATATCAGGCATATAATTTTATTTGTATGAACAGTAATAAAAACAATGGTCATG
>CAOJBI011071155.1:0-12687 GCA_948277035.1 Euphorbia corollata | reverse complement strand
TGGGCTAGAAGCATCACTTGAATTTGGCATTAAGAACCTCAAGGTTTTTGGGGACTCGATACTCATTGTATCGCAAGCCTTGAGAAAATGGAAAATAAAGGAGGAACGTTTGATCCCTTACTTGGAACGGCTAGACGAATTGGCCTAACAGTTTGAGGATTTGGCATTTGAATACCTTCCTAGAGCCAAGAATCAGTTTGCCGATGCATTAGCTACTCTGGCCTCGATGGTTAGTATCCCCGAAGGAATACCGTTTAGGCCATTAAGGATACGGTTGCACAAGCAACCAGCTCATGTAATGTAGTTGGTCGAAGAAAAGCCTTGGTTTTGGGATATTTAGAATTATCTAAACAACGAGGAATATCCTATAGGATCGTCAAAGATGGACCAAAGGACTATTCGACAACTGGCTACAAGCTATGTGATAAATGGGGACATCCTTTATAAAGAGGATGGAATGGCATACTTCTAAGGTGCGTGGATGAGCTGGAAGCTCGAAATTTGATGGAAATGATCCACGGAGGAGGAGAAGGACCGCATATGCATGGAATGGCCACAGTCCGAAAGATAGCGAATCTGGGTTATTATTGGACCACCATGAATGCAGACTACGTTGACTTCGTGCGAAGATGTCATCAATGCCAGATTTTTGCCAAGCTTCAGAAACATCCACCGGTTGAACTAAATCCCATAACCTCTCCATGGCCCTTCACTACTTGGGGAATCGATATAATGGGACAAATCCATCCAAAAGCATCTAACGGGCACCAATTCATTTTGGTAGCCGTAGACTACTTCACTAAGTCGGTTGAAGCTGAATCCTTTTCAGTCTTGACAGCCAAGAAGGTGGCACACTTCGTAAAGACAAACATCCTCTACCGGTACGGAACACCATTCGAAATCATCACCGATAACGGTACGCATTTTCAAAAGGAATTTGCAGACTTGCTGAAAAAGAAGGGAATTCAGCATCATAAATCTTCGCTGTATAGGCCCCAGACGAATGGGGCCGTTGAAGCAGTCAATAAGACCATCAAGGTCATCATGCAGAAAATGATTCAGAATTATCGGGACTGGCATGAGAAGCTACCGCTAGCCGTATGGGGATATCGGACCTCAATTCGGTCACCAACTGGGGCAACCCCATATTCTCTAGTGTATGGGATGGAAGCAGTCTTGCCCATAAAATTGGAAATTCAGTCAGCTAGAGTAATTCGGGAAAGCCAAGTAAGCGAAGCTGATTGGATCGAGAACTACCACAGTCAGTTGTTGAGCCTGGATGAAAAGAGACTGCAAGCTTTGGATCAAGCTCGAAGCTATCAAGCCAGAATGGTGAAGCATTTCAATAAGAAGGTCAAAGACCGAAAGTTGGAGGAAGGGTGTCTAGTTTTAAAGGAAATTCGAGCACCAGTGGTAGATCTAAGGGGAAAGTTCCGTCCTCATTGGGCAGGTCCTTACCTTTTGAAGAAAATCTTATCTGGAGGAGCAGTCACTCTTACCGATTTAGATGGTTTGGAATTCAAAAGTCCATTCAATCTAGATCAACTCAAGCGGTATTATGCATAACACATAAATTTTTTCCAATAATTAGTAAAAAAAATCCCACTAAGTTGAAAACCCGGAAGGGCGGCTTAGGCAAAAATAAGGGAAGCTCGCTAACTGAAAACCTGAAAAGGCGGTCAGGCATAAATTAGAGCTAAAAAAATGAATGATAAAAAAAGGGGTAAAGATAATAAAATAAAAAATATAATAATCCCGCTAAGTTGAAAACCCGAAAGGACGGCTTAGGCAAAAATGAGAAACTCGCTAGTTGAAAACCCGAAAGGGCGGCTAGGCAAAAATTAGAGTCAAAAGGGATGCTTGGTCGATGAGAGAATTTTGAGCTTATGTTAATCATTTTTTTTAAGCTTAGCCAAAATTGGTAGAAAAATTCCCGAAAGTTCATACATAAACAAAAATTCGAATTCAGAGATTCACAACTAAAAACCCCTTTTATTCATAAATTTATTTGATAAACAATCTCAAAAGGAAAATAAATTTCCTAACTGCTAAAAAAAAACCTAGCAAAAGCTAAAACTCAAGTGACCCTCTTCCTCCAGGGGGCACATTCCCTCTCTAGCGAAGCCACTTCCATCTCCTCGGTTCCAAGAGCCACTTTTGGAGCCGCCTCTTCCTCAGTCGGTTCCTTCTCAGCATCCTTGTCCCAGCCTTCAACTTCCCGTAGCAAATCTATCCTCCTTGACTGCTCAATTGGCCATACTTTGGTCATCAGCCAGTCTTGATACTCTGGCGAAGTCTGCACCAAGGTCGGGTTCGGAATGGCGCGCACTAGGCGATAGTCTCTAATCCAAGCACCCAAAACGGTCTTAACAATGCCTGCAGTAATAGGAGCATCAAAATGAACTCCGTCAAGGATAGGGACGTTTTGATCAACGCCCATCTGCCTCTGAACGCAGACAGCACTGTACCATGTACTGTGAGTGAAGCCCACCAGGAATACTCGAGAATGTCCACGACTGTATGGAAAAACACCGCCCATTTGGTACCAAGGAATGTACCACAGAATATCATTGGAGCTAAGCTGCAGTAGCCATAAAGTCCAAGCATCCGCGGATTTCATAGTAATACAGCATCTCCGCATCCGATATTGCAAAGGATTGTAACTAGGTCCGACTACGGGAGCAACCACCTTCAAGTGGTCCTTCAGCCAAATCTGTTAATTGATCCTTTCGATTAGCAGGAGAAGAAGGAAAACTAAAAAAACAAATAAAAGAAAGAGAAAGAGGAAAAACCTGCAGACTGATGGGAGTAACAGTCCATTCCTCGAAGCCCAAGGCAGCTCGGTCCAGACTCCGAATTGTCTCGGCCAGCACTATCACGCCTATGCAATGCCCCATCTCCATTTGGTTGATCAAGGGAGAGAGTGACAGATCACCAAAACCAGGATCCCTATTAAAGAGGAATCCCGCCGTCAAGCAGAACACCAGAGCCCTCCGACGGTAAAGCAGCTGTTCGGGGTCATCCAGTTTCGCCTCCAGAAATTCATCAATAAGACAAGAAAGCAAAGCTTTCTTGTTATCCACGATCATTCCTTTGGCTTGAGGGTAATAAAACCCAAATAAAGATGGAAAGCAACGGAAATTACCTACTCGAAGCTCATTACGAACGAGTGGGCCATTGGGGTTGCATCTAATGATAGAGCAGAATTCCTCAAAGTGGGGGCACATCTTTGACCAGTCAGCCCCGAAGTAGAAGACATGAGCATCTGGATCCCAAAAGCGCACACAGGCTTGAAGAAAGTCGTAATCAGCAGCAACTCCCCTGAGCGTGGTAATTGGGGAAAGGCCGTACCTTCCCAGATTGATCTTTTCGATCTTGAGAAGGCTCTTTGTCTAGAGATGGATGCTCTGATTGAAAGAAGGATTCATGATGACAAAAAAATCAGAGAATGAGTGAAAAATCAGCCTTTTCAGCCTTTTATAGGCAGTTTCGGCCTGCTGGACGCCGTCACTGGTGCAACGGCGCCAAAAAAAAATCCGCATTTCACATAAAGCACGCATTTCACATATAAATCACGCATTTTCATACATAAAGTTCTTACATAATTGTTTTCCATATGTCATACATAATAAAAATCCGAAAATGTCAATGTCGAGGCCTCCTCCTCGACTCCCTGGCCCGATCGCTCTCAGCCAAATGATGCGAATAGGAGAATGACATACCGGCAATGAAGTCAGTGACATCCTGGACGTAACCTCTAGGCACCTGCCACAAATTGCAACGATATCAAGGAAATGACAAGGCAAATGTCGTAACAAATCATTTTTGTTACCTCAGTAATGTCTGCAATAGGAAGGCTCTTGTCAGGCGCCTCGACTGGAATATGGATGTAAGAAATGCCATCAGGGCCTCCATAAGCTAGCTCATATGGAAACCTCGTATTAGCCAATAAGGGATGCACATGCCCGGCTGCCTCGGCAATGGACGGAGGAACTCTCATAAACCCGGAAGCGCCATCGCTAGGCCTAGAAAGAGGTGGCCCGCTGCTAGGATGTGGGTGAGGGCATGAACTCCCAACACCAGAAGTGTCAGTGCTGCGAGCACCAGGTGAGGACCTACCGCCTCCTCGCCCTGTAGGAGCACTAGAGGAGGAGCCCCATGGTGCGGTACGTGGCCTCCGCTGTGAACTCTCAAAGCGATCTCCAATAGGGGGCATCAACCGAGCCGCTCTAAATGTTGCATAGTCCATATCATAGGAAATCCACGAGCCATGATCGGTGCCTGAGTATGACTCATCAGTGGCAGTCCCGGATAATATGTCGAAAGGGGGATCCAGGGGCACGATATACTCGCTAGCATGTTGGAAAGTGACTCACTCACCTAGTAATACCTCCTATGAATGGGATGATGTAGCAAAAACCGCATGATAGTCCACTGAATAGAGCGAAGGAACCTCTCCCCGGATCGGGAGGAAAGAAGACCATAGAAGATGTCACGAATAACATGTACATGTAACTGAAGTTAGTGAATCATTTTCTTTAACTAAGTATGAAAAATTTAGATATACCACATCAATAGTAGCAGTATCGAAGAAAGTCCTCAACGCTGTGATAGAGCGACGATCCTCCAGCTCAAGAGATCGATCATAAATGGGATCAGGAAGCCATCTCCGACTGATAGGAAAAGGAAATACTAAAGGATACATGAGCATAGGGGCAAGGCGAGGAAAATACTCTTAAGCCCAAGACTGCGAAATTATGAAACAAATAAGTAAAAGAAAGAGCATCTAAGAAAAAGGAAAGGTGGAAAAGTTCATTACTTTACCTCCCAAAAGTAGGATATGCTGCAGACCTTGATATGGTGGCGACTAAGGTCGGACATATCCTCATAAAGGTAGCTCAACATGGCCCCTGCCCAATCATACTGCCTAAGGCATGAGAGATCAGTAAGGCTTCTCAGGATACCTGGATCAACCGCCTGTTTCTTGTTGGTGTAAAAGGCAGCAGCAATCCGCAAAATGATAGTAAATCGAGTAGCATGATCCGTGGATATCGAACCGGTAGAAAATCCCTCATAAATAGCCGGGGCGTTGGCAGCTAGAAATGTGTGGGTAATGCACCGCTGACTCTTAGGTAGGTCAATGCCATTCAAATCGATCATCTAGGCTGAGGAAACATCCTGACGCTAGTCGGTATAAACCTGTAACGGATGGAAACCGAACGGAATCCCAGAAATAGCTGAAAAGTCGGCAGGAGTCATAGTCATCTCTCCCCACGCAAAGTGGAAGGTATCTGTAGATGGCCATCATCTCTCTGCTAGAGCAGCCAGCAACTCCTTATGAGGAGTACGTGCAGAATTGAGAATCCTCAAAAGGTGTAAGCCGGTGGGAGCAATCAATGCCCTGACAGGATGAATCTCAGACAAGAAGTCAATCAGGATTCGGCCTATAGTGACACTAGCAAAATCTACGGCAACAAGCGGATCCTAAAATAAAGTTTCACATGCAAGATCAATAACTAGTTCCTTACCAAGTTGTTGAAATGCCTAGAATACTGATTTCTAATAGTGGTTCAAAGCTTACCAAGAAATTAAATTTCTAAGCATGTATTAAAATGGAGTTGAATAAACACCCCGGCATAAATGCCTATCATGGAGCAATGACCCTCGCGGCCTGATAGGAGGTCAGCCTCAAGAATGGTGTGATCACTAAAATCATCAAGATCGAAATCCATAATAGAGAAAATATAGAGAGAAATTTTAGAGAGATGAACTCTAATGAAAGTGTGAAAGGAAAGAAGAAAGTGAGCCTATTTATAGAAAAAGAGCTCCAAACCCGGGTCTTTTTGCTCTCGCTAAAAATCTCGATTCAGAGGTCCATTTAGCCCAGTGAATCATTTTCACAAGTATAAATGGAGGGGCAACTGTGAATACTCGATTTTTCAGCTCGGAATTTCAGTCAAAATGGCACAAAGAAGCTCCGGTAAAAGTCTCCGGAAGTATGTCAATATACCAGTCAAAACATCCGTAACGGAATGAGGATCGCAAAAGTGATCTCGGAATCTTTTTCGGATATCTGAAACTCCCGAAAATCACGAAAACATGGAAAAATTGCACCGAAAAGCCACTTTTCAGCCAGCACCTGCACGGTACCAAGGCACCATGATGGCGCCATGGCGCTGAGTCGACGCCAAGGCGCCATGACGGTGCCATGGCGCCATGCCGACGTCGGGCGCCGAGTCGGCGCCCCTGCGCCGGTAGATCCGATATCTGCCCTTTTGCCTATAAATAGGCCTTCTCTGCTCATTGTTCAAGGTCCCCAACCATTCGGTGAATTGGTTTCTCTCTCTCTAGTCTTTATTCGATCCTTTCGAAGCTTTCTGTCAATCTATTCGAGTCTTTTAATTTTTAATCGCATCGAAGTGCTGCCAGATTAAATTTCAACCTTAACTAAACTTAATTGAACTAATCTGGATTTGAGGAGCGGTACAAAGGCCAACAAGGTATTATTTCTTTACCCTTTTCATCTACATTCTCTTCATCTCAGTTCCTAAAGGAACATTCTTTTCATCTACATTCACTTCATCTTTGTTCCTAAAGGAACATTCTTTTAACCAAAAATGGTCAATTAAGGGAACCCTAGATTGTAATCAATCTTTTGGCATAGAGCCACTCAACTTTTGACACAAAGTCATTTTTTTTTCAAATTAAACCCTAAAATGAATTTAGGTACATTCATAAGCCTTCAATAGAAGCATCCACCAATTAATCTGCTTTTGACATAAAGTCACCTCCACTTCAATTAAACCCTAATATGGATTTAGGTACATTCATAAGCCTTCAAAGAAGCATTCAAATCGTTCTTAACCCTTCAAAAGAAGCATTCAGACTTAAAGTCTATAAACTAATTTGGTAAAATAAACCCAACTTGGCTAAAATAGCATTCATTCATGCATAAAGCATCCTTTGCCTTTCAATAGGCATTCCCTCGAACTACATTATCTTTGATTTCCCTATTCAACATGGGATATGTAGGCCAATTTGTAATTAATTACGGGTTTCAAGTCAAATAACCAAAAAACCTCTTTTCACCTGCATTACATTTAGTCCAAAACATAAATCATGACATGTTCCCCAAACCCATCTCTGGTTTACATTTTTAGGGTTTTCTTAATTGACCTGTAAAAATTTAATTAAGTGGTAACTCCATAACATCCAGGCTTCGTTAGAGGTCTATCTTGGTACAAAACCGGTGAACCTGTTTCACACTTAGTTTAGGCGATTATCACAAATTGATAATGTTTATGACTAATTTGACTTCTTGTATGGAAATTGGATCACACATACTATTTTATAATGTTAATTTTAAATTTTTGAATTAAAACTTATAACATAGGTACGAAAACTTATTCATGGACCTTGCATGCTATATGGAGTCATCACGTAATGGAATGATTTTGATGAACCGGTTTGAGCATGATCCCTTAGGTCATTAATTCCTTATAGCCAAGAATTATAGTTATCATAATCATATCCATTGTTTAAGTCCTAGACAACGGCGAGACTAGTTGCACCAATAAATTATTGAAGCAGTGCACAGTTTTCATATCTTAAGTAAATTATACAAACCTTATTAATAGATGTAAGACCATGTACAACATGCTTTCCCTTAACATGTGTTTGACCATGAGAATATATGAATTTAAGCCTTAACCAAACTAGGTTAGTTGTCTATAGTATTGGAACTAACGCTAGATTGGAGACGTATATGAGGAGTCATACAATTAGGTATGCACATCTCGAGAAAGAGAGCTCAAATGGATTAGCAATTGCACGGGTTACAAATGGTAGGTTCCAACCATGGCTATCTGATGTGACTTGACTTGCTACAGTAAGGGTTACCTTAGATGAGTTAGGGATGCTAATTTTTAAAGAGAATAGTTGGACCATTCTTCCCGAAATAAATAGAAATGGCTATTTGCAATATCGATTAAAAATAGTAGGAAAATGTGTTTACTTAAAGACCTTATATTGAATTTATGTACATTAACTAATGTTTTAACATGATTCTTATCTTATATCTAGGTTGAATAAGAACACTAATGAGTATACTCATGTTGATACACATTTATGAGCATGGGATTTCGATCCTACTTGCGAGTTCAATGATGAAGCTGTAATTTTTATTCCCTATGTTAGCCTTTCACTTTTACAAGGGCCTAATATAGTCCAGATGAAGCTCTTAGCATTTATTTTGAACCGAAACCAACCTTAAACTCAAAACGAAAAAAATCCCCATTCTGCAAAGGTGACATCGTTAACGATGTCTTCACATCGTTAACGATGTTACCCACATTGTTAACGATGTTATAGTTGCAGAAGTCAACTCTGCCAAATTTTTTTATTTTTGAGGTAAAAAGCATTACACCCTCACCACTTTCCAACTTCCACTAACTAAACCACTCCCTCAACATAACCTATGACTGATTGGTCTGGCTTTTAAGTGCATGGGAAAAAAAAGTTTAAAAGGGGGAGTGGGTTAAAGTGAAAAAGGAACCTAGGAACTTGGAGTTTAGATTGAGGGGAGCTCTTGGATAAAGAAAGGAATGAGTTACAGAAATAAGGGGGGAGAACATTTTCATCCAACCTTATTGCAAAGTAGAGAGCTCTCAAGTTTCAATTTCAACTTGAGTGTTCTTGGTGTTCTTAAGCCTATTTTGCAAAATAATCACATAAAACATTCACAAACACTTAGGAATCTGACTTAGATAGTTGAAATTCATAAAAAGGGTATGAACTTGTGTTGTCTTGGGCTAATTCTTCACTTAAGCAAGCTTAAGGTTTAGATTTTACTCCATAAGCAAGTTTGAGGTTTAGAGTTTTAAGATATACTTGAGGTTTAGATTTCTCTCTAGCATTTCTAGCAAGTTCTTACACTTTAGAACTTGTTGTGGGTGCTTTCGAAAAGAGCCTTCACTCATAGCTCTTTCTCATCTTTCCCCTCTTTTAACCAAAACTAGTTTTAAGAGTCCAAGTCTAGAAAACTAGCATTTTAAGCTTCCAAAAGTTGTCCTTAAGGTCACCACACCTTCATCAAACATATACCTTGAGTTTAGAGTCCTTTTAGACTTCATTCTAAGGTTCTTCATCAACAACATCTACAAAAAACAAAGGGAGCTCACGGAGGACATCGAGGGTCTTGAAGAAGTGGATTCAAGGCTTCGGGGTATGCCTCTGAGTTCCTAAAATCTTATTATATGTATTTATGCATGTTGTTTGTGTTTATGTTACTTTATTTCAGTTTAAACAAAATTTGGGTGATCCGTCATTATCATGTCGTTAACGATATGGTTGATGTCATTAACAACATTGCAATATCGTTAATGATATCAGCTCGACATAACATTTCCAACAACCTCAAAATTGCTTTTCGCTTCGTTTTATGTTCGATCGGTCAAGAGGTGACCCTTCAACCTTCAAATCTGAGTTTCCTAATGATATAGAATTTAGTATCAAGCACTTTTGGGACATAAAATCCATTCGAGAAATGTTCGGGTGGTTAAAGTCAGTTCCCTCTTCATCGAGGTTCGATCTACTAACTTTAACGACTTCATTCTCAAATGGATTACGATGGCAGCGCCACTTTCTATATTTCAGACCTAGATTTACTTTTTCTCATATAAATTATGAAGTTATTATTAGGAACCTGCACGAAGGGAACCTAATTCCTAAATAACCGACTAAATGAAATTCACATGCGGCATTTTCACTAAATAAAAACAATAAACAAACTTGTGTATAAAAATGAACCATTTTTATAAAAATAAGCTGACAAAGATTTTTATCATTTTCAAATATACTATACGGCTCTCGTAAAATATCCGAACTCGAGCATACTTGGTGCATTCGCACATATTTGTATCGTGAAATATAAGTTGTGCTAACCTTTGTGGATGCATGTAGATTAGATTAGATATATGCTAGGTTTATTTTCCTTCGGGTATCGCATTTAATTCAAAATCAATATAATATTTGTTAGAACTCATGTATTCTAGGCGATTGTATTCGTTAGATATTGATATATTTAGGTAATTTGTATCCCCGATCCCAATATGTGACTAATCCCACATAGATTAGGCACGTTTACTTTCCTATGTGTTTACTTTTCCGCATTTATTTATTACTTTCCGCATGCACGCTAAACAAAAATATAATTCAAAAAATGTTATAAAGGTGGTTTTCAAACCGATGTAATTTAACTCAAATGACAAACAAAATATATAACTCATCACGGACCGAATCTCTGCACTATGGTATTGTCTCAAACACCCCGTGGTCTAGGATGTACCGAAAATATTTCTGGAAGAGCTGATCCGGGTGACGACTCCACAACATAGGCTAGAGATTTAGTTCTCAAGTTTATTAAACTTGTTTCATGAACTTACATACATCATTTTCCAACCAATTTCGATTCAAACATTTCAAAAACCCCATGCCTAAGATTCCTGACAAGGGGGAGGCCGACACCTCGTGGAGATTGTGCAGGTACAACATCGTCCGCTCACAGCATCCATTTGACAATATGATATGCATAGTCTACAACTTCAAAATGTGGTTTGGCACTGTTAGAAAGATTCTACAGAACTTTCATCTAGATTATATTTTGTATGATCCTAGTCCTAGATATCCCAGTACAAATGCATATGCTTGTTAGGTAAATGACTATGAGAGGTATAAAGGGAACTATAAGTTTGTTTCAAATCGTATGGTGGACAACAGGCTCTCAAAGTACAAACATGTGTATAAGGACATAAAATTGGAGTCTATAATCATTTGTCTTAAGCAAGTGGATGAACTATAAAGTAGATTATTCCTTGCTAAGATGCAGGAAGATGCCTCGGGAGTTGATTTCATCATGTGTATATATATGATAACTTTGAGTAGTTAAGGGAACTAGGGATAATTTATGAGAACTCTTTTAGTGGAATGGTATTGAGGATTTTACCCAATAAATATGATTCTTACAAAGATGTAATCAAAGAGTATACTTCTAACTGTACATTAACTCAGCTCATGGACTTGCTATAAGTATTTGAGATTCAATTTAGAAATAAGTTAAAGATCAAGTAATTATAGAGGATCTTAAGTTGAAGAAACTCAAGGGTTTAAAAGTCAAGAGAAAACTCATGAAGTGTGTAGAATGGAAGAGAAATGTTGGGGATGATGTTTCTTATGAAACAATCTTATTAAATGATGAGAGCGTATGCTCAAACTTCTAGAGATATGTTCATGCTAGAGAGTTTATGTACAGTTCCCTATGAGTCCACATGGGCATTGGATACTAGTTGTGGAACTCATATTTGTAATTTTGTGCATGGTTGCAAAAAAGTAGGAGGCTTGCAAAGAGGGAAATGGACTTACAAGTTGGAAATAGAGCACCGATTACCGAAAATCCTGTAGACACATATAGCCTTTGTTTACCTAATGGCATATTTTTAGTTTTGAACAATTGCTATTATATTATTGTTGTTACTAAGAATATTATTTTGGCTACATGTTTAGCAATAAAAGGATTTGAATTTTAATTTTCGAATAAATATTGTCAAATTCTTCATAATAATATTCTTTATACTTCTGGAATGTGTTTGAATGGTGTTTATGTTCCAGATACTAAAACTACTATTCTAATTATTAACATGTTAGGAAACCAGTAATAAAAAACGCAGCGGAAAATAATAAACTTTGATTTCCAACCAGAGATCCATGTTGTTCGTTTAAATCGATGAAAGGGTTTTGAGAATAACCTCTTGTAGATTCAAGAAAAACGCAGAAGCATGTGCGATATTGCGGCACCTTCTATCAGTATCCACACGAATGCTTCCACCCGGAATGCTAGTTCACTGAAGACGGCAAGGCTGAAATATTTTCGTTCTAATTAAAAAAGGAACGAACTGCTTCCTTTTTATATTCGGTTTTTCTCAAACCCTACGAAATCTCTATTTCATTGGAGAGATCGAGTAGAACTGATACTCTTGTTGTAGATCCAAAACCCAATTACATTATATATATATATATATATATATATATATATATATATATATATGTTAAAATAGAATAATAATAATAATAATTAATATCTAATATTAATATTATTAATATTAATTTTTCAGCCCATACGCATTCTTGTGTGTGACCCGATAGGCCCATATTAATTAGCAGTCGGTTAAATCTCTATTAAACCAACAAGTCGTAATTGGCCTCTAGCAAGGCATTATGACTACCCAATTAATATAAGAACAGTCTAACCAGCCTACATGTATTAATCCCTTTGTCACACGATATCTAGTTTGAACATAAGTCATGGTCAGCGTCATACTTATCAGAAATTTTATATTGACACCAATTATTTGACACCCGTTGACACCATGAAATCTCCATCCTCCATTTTGTTTTCATCTTATGGTAGAGATTTAACTATCCAAAGATGAATGGTGAAGATTGTAAGGTGTAAACGGGTGTCAAATAAGTTGGTGTCAATATAGAATTGCCGCATACTTATATTGTCCAAACTTATGATTACTCGATCTCCAAGTAGACTGATAAAACAAATGACATTGATCACACTATCAATTCATTTGAGCATGGCCATGCATTTCACAGTCTCACTTATCGAGGGGCCCAAAGATATCT
>CAOJBI011070472.1:0-14273 GCA_948277035.1 Euphorbia corollata | reverse complement strand
TTTATTGGAAATTGAAAGTCATTAATATGGGCAAACATGGAAGAAAAGAGGAAAATATATCTTGAAAACTGAAAAACGACAATTAAAAGGAAAAATGGAATTCCCTCTAAAACGACTATTTTTTGAGAACGGAGGTAGTATCAAATGAGAATTAATTAAAAAAAACGATAAAGATGTATATACATTTATTTTTCCTCAGTTGAATTTATTCGTGATTCATCTCTTTGAAAAATTTCCCTTGAAATAATGTCAACTTATTTCTTTTAATAAATACTTAATTTGAGTGCAAATATGAAACATCATATTATTATTATTATTATTATTATTATTTATGGTGTTCTTTCAAATGTATAGGAAAGACCATTTTTTTGTTGAATCCTATATTTTAAGAAAAGTAGAATTGTATATTAAAAATTGTAAAAGAGATTTAGCAAGGATAAAATATCAAATCCACTTTTTTTGTTTATTCTTTATCCAAAATTCATGGCTAAAAAGGAAAGCCCATTTTTATTGAAAACTCATAATTACATAATAAAGAAAGAAAAACAAGGGTTAACTTAAAAAGTTGGATTACCTGATTTGCAAGCATCACATGTTCATTGGATTGACTCAAAGTTCATCTTGATGGGTTATGTATTCATTAAATGATTTTTGTCACTAATAAATTACTACAATTATGAATTCAAAGGGGGCATTTAAAGTTTTTATTAACAACGAGTATTGTCTGAACTATTTAATTATTATTATTTGTTTTAGTGTTTTTGTTATTGTTCATATTTTTTTATTATTACTTGTAACTTTTTTTTATCTCCAGAACAACTAAAGATAATTGTTTGCTATTTGTAAGCACTAAATATTATTGTGTGATGTCAACAAAATAAAAGAAAATTGTTAAAAAAAGTTTTTGGAATAAAACTGTTCTTGAAAGGATGAACAAGTTGATTGTCAAAAAAAAAAAAAAGGACTTTTAGGGGAATGCAATTTCGTTGTGTAGATTAAAATTGATGATTGAAATTTCGAAAGTTTCCCTCCAATAAAATCCTTTTATAGGGAAGAATAATGTTTATTAAGGGAATTTATTTGGCCCGTGAAAATATAATTTATATAATTAATTTCCCATCTATCTTTCTATTTCTTATCAATCTTTCTTTGCTTGTTTACATTTATATATTATAACTGATAATTGATAAACCTTGGCATTGTCTCCCCTTTTGAAGCAATATACAAAAATGCCATTCTTGAAATTTTATAGCCATTTTTACTTCATGTACTAGTTAGTGGTAAGGATTCTTTTCAATTTTTAAAAGATGAATTGAACTGAAATGAGTTCAATTAAATTTATTTCAATATAAATTTTATAATTGCGGATAACTGAACTGAATTAAAATAAATTTAATTGAACCGAATTATAACTCAAGCGAATAGAATTCAACTTGTTTGATGGTGACCGATTTATTTACTGACCGATTTATTTACTGACAGCAAAACTAATTTTTTAAATTAAAAAAGCTGTGCAATTACGTTTACGTTGATTATATAATTAAAAAAAAATTCGCCCATGAATTTCACACTGATTACATCCACATCCAATCAAAGCCGCACGTCTATACAAAATGTCAATATTTTCCATGAAAGTAACAAAACTTTCGAGTTTAAAACTTTAAATAATTATTGGCAGCTGAATGGACCCATGTCAATGCGAACCCCATACCACCAAAATTGTTGTCCTTAAAAGCAAAAACCTAAATAGTTATTGGCAGCTGAATGGACCCATCTCAATTTTGGGATTATTATTTTTTTCCTCTTTCTTATTTCATCTTTCTCTCTCTAAAACACTACAATTTTTCGTGCACCCACGCAATTGAAATATCCTAAATACAATAATCAATAAGCCAATAACGTCACCAATTTACCTAATTTGTTAAACATATTGGAGAAAATTAGAAAAATTACAAATAGATGAAACAATTCATTTTCTTTTTAATATGTGGCATTTAACTTGAATATATAATCTTCACCATTATTAATTCAGTCTCAATCATTAAGTTAATTATGTCAGTTTTAACTATTAAATTATATATTTGTACATGGACTCGAACCTGTATTCTAAAAGATTTATAATTCATATAAAATATCAAATTTCCAGTATGAATTTATGGTTAACAATTGCTTGCATTTCGATGCGAGATTTCCTGTATGGAAGCTACATGTAACTTTATCCAATTATCATATGCTCATAATTATTTTTTAATTAAATCATATGCTCATAATTATTTATTCGTTAAGCGATATTTGAAAAGTTAGTTGACCTTAATAATTCATTTGCAATTCACTTAGTTGATAAACTGAAATTAAAAAGTATTGTGAAGATTAAATAAACCAGTTATTTTTTTTTAAAAAAAAAAAACCAGTTTCAAAAATTATGGCAATGACTATTAAGTTCTTAGAATTGGATAAGAGACGTTGACAAAAATTTCGAGTGCATGTATGATTATTAGTGTACGCATATGAGGTATATTGACATGTCGACCATCATTGGACACCACGAGACACTTCTAAAATTTTACTAACATAAGTGTTGTAAATGTTGTGAATGACTTAGTTTTCAGCTTGGGTCGACTCGATTTGTAGATCAGTTATTCGTGAATAATATTCTAAACTTGGTAAATAAATGAGTCAAATTTAAACATCAGCTCGAAAGCTCACATACAAGCTCAATTTAAAGTCTGTAAAAAAATTCATAAATTGAATTGATAAAAATTCGTGAACTAGTTTAATTATTTATTTTATATATTAAATATTTACTAATAATGATTAAATGATATTTTTAATATGTAAGCATATAACATTTATTTGATAAAACAAATTTTATAGCTGATATTTTTTAAAAAAAATTTACCCCATTGGGCTTATAATAATAACAAAGAAAAACTTTATCCCACCCCACACGAATGACTCGAATGCAACTTAATTGTATGATATGCTAAATTTGATTTTTTTTCAGAATAATTTGAAAAAAAAAGAGTTCGGTACAAAAAAAATTAAAAAATTAATCATTCACTCGATTAGTCCAGAGCTTCCAAGGCCTAGGGCAGATTCATTTTTTTATTTAAAAATATAGAAAATTGTAAATTCAATTAAAATTTAAATTATTGTATGAGAATATATTATAAAAACGTAATAATACAAAAAGAAATAAAAAGATTAAAATATTTTCGTTAATTGTCACATAATTGAAACTTTCATTTTAAAATAAAATTTTAAGTGTTTAATCTTGATCATTTTTTCTGTGTTTTGAAGCATACTGTTTCTCAATTTTACTATTGTAAAGTCAATAATAGTTTCAAAAATTGAGCTACTTTTGCGAGTTAATAAAATTCAACTATCATTTTTCAAAATCTCGATATCTTAAAATATGCATTTAGACGACGCCTAGGCGGGATAAATAAGCCCGGGTGACAATAAATCAATCAAGTATCTTATAGAGCCCTAGGAACGTAAAGCCAAGCATTGACCCTCGAAATAGCACTTAGACAAGACCTAGACGGGTTTTCTTAAAATAGTGGTAATTCATGAGTAACTTTTGAAAAACAAATTGTTGAATAACTTGAAGTAAACTTATAATTTAAGCTCGAACCAAGTCGGATTGAGCTCATTAAAATGAACATACAAAAGTTCCGCTAAACTGGCTTTGAACAAAACTTGAGTTCGACTTGATCTTGGCCCGCTTTGAATCCACCAAGAATGAGCTCACGAGCCTGGTTCATGTGTTGATCCACATAACCGGTACCATATGCCACTCTTACGGAACCTTGTTGGTACTTCAGTTTTGAGAATTAACCTCAATTTTCGCAATAACATGGGTTACACCAGATTCTATCTCAACATTTTTCTCCACACACACCATTTTCATATACGATGAATTGAATCAAAATCGGAAAAAGCTCAATACGGTGTTTCCTCGAAATTTCGACGCATCAAATTGAAAGATCAATGTCTCAATCAATAATAATAATAAAAAAAAAACAAGAGCCCCGATGCAATTATTTTCGTGATGATAGAATTCGATCTGTTCATGGTATATACTATTCAACCTTTCAACTTCAAGTTCATTGTAGTAAAAAACCTTGAACTTTGTAATGGAAACTTAATAAGTCCTTATAAAAGGAGCCTGTTAAAAGGAGCTAAATAGCAAAATTGATAAAGTTACGGAGCTCAACATAAGAAAATTAAAATTGTAAGGACTCAATAGCAAAACAGGGAACATTTTTTCACTAATAAAGGAATGATGCACATAAAAACAACAGTCAGAGTTTGCAAAAGCTTTCACCTTCATTACAAAAGAAAATCAAACCATGCAAGAAGACCGGCCTTCAACTTTTATATAGAGGGTTATTTATATGTGATTAACAAGTATATACTTACAACAGGAGAAATGTCACCTTGTACAGTTGCAGAGCTCTTGCCATTGCCTCCATTTGGGGCCAGTACCGACGATACATGCTTCAAAAGGTAATCAGAATGTTTTATTACTATAAATCAACCGAAACGGTTTCAGTAAATCTTTTTTTTTTTTTAAATTTACCTCATTTGGGTTTACATTATTAAATGGAAAGAAAAATCCCCAACCCACCATGAATGTGATTCGAACCTGGGACCTCTAGAGTCCACAACTTCCGTCTTAACCACTAGGCCAAACCTCAATCACAAACAATGAGAATTTCAGTAAATCTTGAAAAAGGGTTTCCAACCATAAAACTTCAGTTCAATTGATTTCAATGAAGTCAGATTTGGGTTACCCGGGCCACATTCTCCCCAGATTACACTGATATTTGATACACAAGAATCAGATTTCTGAAAACTGAACTTGACCAGAATTCATCACATTTGGCTTTGAAGCTCAAAGGTTTTTCTTTACACAAATTGAAGCGACAATCAGTGCTTTTAACCCAGTTTCAAGACCAGCCCGTACAATTAACACTCTCAGGTCAAAACTGTGAAGCTCTTCAAATATAGCTTCAGGTTGTATTTTTCCCACCTTTACGAGCGATAGGAAGATCAAGGATGACTAAGAAATAACACTTTTCAGATTCTCTGATGTATTGGACTTCACCCTGCATAAGTTTCAAGATCTTCCTGCAAATGCTGAGCCCTAAGCCTTCTTGAGTTGACCATTTGCTCTGATGGAACATGTCTTGTACTAGCTCAGGAGGAAGGCCTTCACCAGGACAAACCATTCTACACAATTACAAGGATCACCATTATTCAAATCCAAAAATGTCAACAATGTTTTAATTTTTGAATTAGCAGTCTGATAGAGAAGAAGACTGCAGATAAAACTTCACAAGTGCTGTCACAATTTACAAGTCTACAAAAAGCATTTTTTCGGTACACAGAGAAGCACCCATAAACAAACAAGTTATTCCAAATGCCAGTTGGTATCACAAATGCAACAGTGAAAATCTATCTTGTTAGATCAAGTAATTTTCTTATAAAAAAAATATCTGAAGTTTACATCTTAGACGAGTCGAGGCAAATTGAAATGGATACAACATCAGAAAATTATTGCTAAAACCAAAACCCCCTAACCATAGTTCCTGGCCTATCACACACCACAGCATCATTTTCCCGAAATTCAGCTTTTCCCTTGTAGGAGAAAAACAAGTTCAAGGAAGTTAATAATTTGTCCAGATAAGGATTAAGACCCAGTTCTCTTGTACTACAAATCAATTCAGTTCAGCTCAATTCAGTCTAGTCCACTTCAATTCAGCTTGCTTAGTTATAAATTTACATTGAAATAAGTTAAGTTTAGTTCAGCTCACTCCAGTTGAGTTTAATTCAGTTCAGCTTTTAGAAGTTGAAAAGAACAAGTCCTAAATGTAATATACGTACCGAACCAAAAAGCAAAATTCACACTTCTATAAAAGAAAAAAAACATCAGAAATAGAAAAGGCGGCACACCTGAATTCTGTATGCACAACAGTTTGCCCATCTGAAATTTGCTTTAACATAGGGCGAACATGAATCTCTACCCAACCCTCAGAAGATGAAGCATAACGCACCATATTCATCAAGAAATCTGCCAACACCTGTTGAATTCTGATCTGATCTCCATATACAGCCAGAGTTTTTATTTCCTCTGGAATATCACGAATCAATTTTAGCTTTTTCTCCCAGAGCAATAGCATTACTTGGCTAACAACAGCATTTATAACACCCCCAAGTAAGAATTCAGACTTCTCCAGCTCCAGTGAACTGTCTCAACAATAAATAAAAATTTTCAGTCACTAGCAAACATCTACGTAGAGTTTTTTAATTGAGAATATAAGACTAGTCTCATATAATAGAGTACTTTAGTCACGGATCACTCAATGGGTCTTTTCCCTTTTTTCATGAGATGAAAATACAGATATCCTAGCCTATCTCAATGAAAGCATTTCAACATATTGCTTCTACACTTACATAAATTATCTACAAAAAACACTGATTCTAGCTCATCAATTCAACTGAAAAAGTATGCAGAATCCAAAATGATTGTACAGCTTATCATCCGGAAAAGAATATAAAAGAGACCGAAATTCTGAAACTATATTTGACCAGAGGTTAAAGGGCATGCGTAATGTTTTGTAGTCCTAATTGCTAAAGTATATATGTAAACAATTATAGTAGTAAAGAACCATTGGTGTAATAATATTTTGAGCAAATACAGTTGACATATATTTTCCCGGGAAAACTCACCCATCCTCTATGTTCTCTAGGTCAACATCTTGAAGGATTTTTGAAATCTGCTTCTCACAAGCAGCACTGGTTTCAAGAAACTGCTTTTGATCCTCAGTCAATTCTGTAGTCTCCAAAAGCGAGTTTGTAAACCGAATGCCACTCAGAGGATTCTTTAATTCCTTGCAAATGTAAGCCAATTCTTTCATCCTTGTAAAGCATTTCTTCTCCAGTTGCTTCTGGACTATTAGAGCCTGTTGCAACTCAGGACTAGCAACCTGCAGGAAGCAGAAGGCTCCAATAATCTGACCCTTCACATTTACCCTTTTGTTTGCTGTCAAAAGAGCGTCCACAGCTTTCCCATTTCGGTCAAAGAATGAAAATGCAAACTTGTCAGTATCCTGACCTCCTATTGCATTGTGCAAGACAATCATGAAGTGTGTCAATGCATCAGGACCTTTTAGACAGCAGCAACTGCCAAAGACTTCCCCAACCAACATCTTCCCAATAATTTCCCCACGGGGCCACCCAGTGAGCTTTTCCATGGCAGTGTTCCACTCCAAGCAGCAAGTGTTTTCGTCTGAAGCAAATATAGGAGGGATCAAAGGATCAGGATTATGAACTATAGCCTTGTAATCACCTTGGATATTGATGAATTTGTCCATCACCACTTTTTGACCAGTAATATCCTGACCAACAAAGCAAACTCCAACAATATTATTCATGTAATCTTTGCTAGAACAAGCATTCACCACAACAAAAACAGACTTCTTTTCCTTCTCTAAGCCAAATGTCTTCATCTTTATCTCTACATTTTTATCTTCTTCACCTGCATAAGTTGAATCTCATTAAAAGGCAATCAAAGATCAATTGACCATTACATCTAGATGTCTTTACTCTATATTACTTCTCATCCCACTGCTATGATTAGATGGCTGATCAGAAGTCATTAGAATGGCTATACTGATCCCCAACCCAAGACAATAAATCTATCAAATTTCTTTCAGTGACTACCAAAACCAGTCTTAATTTTACATGACTATGATATGCTGGTGACAACGCATACAAGAATTCACACCATATGACTGCATGGATTGGGGAATAGATCAACTGAATTCAATGGAAATCATCAACATATAGAATTAAGTGTTCTCTGCAAATAAAATGAAGACGAAACAGTACAGATAGCACTGTAAATTGGAAGACACAAAAAAGAAAAGAGATAATTTCATTGGGTGCAGGATAAAATAAAGGATGGTTTTTCAGCGGTCCCCATTTCAGTAGCTGAAAATTAATGTTAAGACAAAACAACCAGGTCTTTGCTCCAGTACCTTAGATGTTAGAGCATGAGAAATGGAAAACCTGGAGCTCATTTGATATGGTTATGTTCTAAATTTCACTGGGAAAAGTAAGGTCCTAGAATCTAGGATTTTTAGTTCCCATGTTGAATGTAGATGCAACTTGGCAGGGGTTTAGAATAGTCTGAAATGGTCCAATGCAGAAATTCACAATTAAGAAAAACTTAGTTTTATAAACATGGGCTAGATCTCTTAAAGTACTAAGAACCTTCAAAATCAACAAAAGAGAAAATGTATGACAAAGCAATCATGGGTTTTTTTAGAGCATAGGAGAGTCAGAGTACCACTAAGGGACTAAGACTAACAATCCTTTCATTAGAATTATGGACAGATGTGATTCAGGCTTCACCTCTTTGATTCTTTCTTAGCTGTGATACCCATGATCTTACTGAGTTATGCTTAGTCCAAGTAGTTGAGTTCTTTCTTCACTTTTGTATTTCTTCTGCATTGGCTGCATCTCATTCCAACCATCATTCAACCTAAGTCCTACCCTTTTCATTCAGCTAGAAGCATCATAACCCGGTTTTTCATATCCACACTAAAATCCTGAAATTCCTTGTTTAAGTTTCACTAATACAGATTTTGCATAAGCGGTACTTCAATTTGGAAAAACAGATTGCATTTCAACAGCATAAAAGCTCGATTGTCTACATCAATATGCTAGATATATTAATCAGAAATTATGGCTGTTAAAGGTTTTCTACCTGACATATCAAGATAGACAACACAACTCTGACTACTAGATGAACCTTTTAACTGCATCCATGGGTTTGAAAGTGTTAACCATTTTGTATATTCAGTCATCAAGCTAAGTAGTTGCTCTCTCCTTTTATTGGTTTTTTGAGAAACCCGGTATTGCTAAAGTTTCATTCTGATGAGGGAAGGTAAACCATGAATGTTCAAGAAATAGAGGCAAAAAAAATACTGTATTCCCAAAATAGTCAATCCTGACAACATTAGATAGCAAAGAAAACAATACCTCTGAATGCATTATAAAGAAGCTTGCCAACTGTTTCTTCACACTCCTTGTAAATGAGATCATGAACCAAGGACTTTCCCATAGCCTCCTCAACTAAGAGTCCTGTTAACTCAGCAACCTTACCATTCCACCCATTTATGCAACCATCAACATCTACAGCAAATATTGGAGCAGTTGCAGTCTCTATTAATCTAACCATTTCTCTTGCAACTGAGCTGAGTTCATCAATTCCTTGCAGTGCTAAATCCCCAAGCTGGGGCTTCATGATTGCCTTAGACTTGGTTGCTTCAATATCCCTAAAGGAGTCCCGAAGGATGAGCTGTAATGAGTGGATAGCATCCATTTCAGCATTCTCCCATGGTAAACTTCGGCTCTTTACCACTTCCAAAAACGCCTTGAAGGAAGAACGAGGATGCATCCTTTGTCCATCATCTTTGTCCTGAGGATGATGCTTCGCACCACCCCATTTCATCTCCTTTGCTGTGTGAGAACGAAACCAGAACAAAAAATCCTTATTAGTGATGTAAGCAACAGCCATCCCACAAACCGCATCACCGAGAGAAGTTGCCCCAAGATACCCAGCATCAGCTAAACTGTCTGTGCTCAAACCTGTTGAATCTCCATGAAATGCCAACAACCACTCCACAATATCTTTTATCTGGGATTCGGTTGGGGTCACACCTAATGGATAGTACTTTCCTTGGTAATAAAGTGCTGCTCCGTCACACTTCACTAGATCCATAATACTTGGACTTTGAGTGACTATGCCATTAGGAGACTCCCGCAAGAGCATATCGCACAAGAGTGTTTGAGTCCTCAAGACGTGTTTTTCTAACAACTGTGCCGCCAATTGCAACTCCATATTCAACTGAAGTCCAAAAGCCTGCATTAAGAACTCACAACCATAACGAAGTGGAAACGGAATACTCCTAGGAGAAGTGTGATGACAAACAACCAAACCCCATAGCCTCATTGCAGTCTTCCCCCCAATAGCTTCTTCATCATTTCCATTAATAATAACAGCCATCGCCAACGAGGCAATCGAACCCATATTTGCCATATACTGAGCATGACATCCGTGAGGGGCCCGGAGAGTCGAACCAACCAAACACAAAGGCTGCACTAAAGCTTCATCCTGAATGACACTAACTGGTGTAGCATGGCAATCCACTATCATCCTAACCCTACTTTGCTTGAACAGAAACCTTGAAGCCTGAGGTATATCAGTAGCTGGATAATGTAAACCAATATAAGGTTCTAAATCAGGGCGTTTCGACTCAGCCACAACCTCACCGTGTTCATCCTCATGAAATTTGTAAACCATGACCCTATCATATCCAGTTAACTCCGCCACACACTCAACCAAAGTATCACACAACAGCTTAATATCCCCGCCAGGAAGTGACTGTAACCGTGAAATTGCACGAACTGCTAACTTTTGAGACTGAACGGCCCCAGCTATAGACAAAGCAGGGTCCTCTGTCCTAGCAGGCTCTAAATCAATAACAATCCCAACATCAATCCTGTGCAAAATTGCATAGAAAGGTTTCCCCGAATTCTTAGAGTGAATCCAAAGAGGGTTCAACAATGTAATTTCCCGAGCACCAAATGCTTTTTCGAGTAAAATGACACTCGAGGGGGTAAAAAGAGCGCGCACATCAGTCCCAATCGAAAGGATTTCTGGTTTCTCTAAAGAAGGGACCGATTGAGGCGTTAAACCAAGCATTTCACGGGCGTTTTCGCTGTAAGCAATAACCCTAGATGTAGCCTCATCAATTGCGATCATACATCCAAACGGCTGGATATAACCACCACGTTGAATCCTAGATAGATAACCGGTGATTTGCTGTTCAGGAACTGATTGATTAGTGGTTCTAACTGATTGGGAGTAATCAAACGACTTACCAGACTCGCCAGATTTTTCAAAAACAGCATGGAGCTGAGCATCAACAGTGTACTGAGCAATTGCTTTGTTTACAGACTCGGTATTCTGTGCCCTGAAGTTGGTGGTTCCAGAAGACTGAGCTGCTGCAGCTGGTGTTTGAAGCCGTTGTTGCTGCTGCAATTGAGCATTTCCTTTTCCACTTGATGCCATTATTATGTTGCTTCTGTTACAGTGTAGTAGTATATATATTAATTGTGAAGATTCTGTAGAAAAATTCAGCTGGGAGGGAAGATTAGCGAAGGAATTGAATCGAGGAAGAAGATGTAATCCTGGGGTTGAATAATGAAAGAAAACCGAAGCTATAAGTAATATGGTTGGTAGTTTAGAATGTGGGGACACGGCAAATTTGGAAAAGTAGAGTGGGGGGCAGAGCAACAGCAGTTTCATTGGTGTGGTGGGTCAAGGCCGTTCCTGCCCACGTGACCCTGGTTCTTAACGTTATAAACCGGTCATAATCCTTCAAACCCAAATTTAAATATTTCTTTTCAGATTAGGTTCATTGGACTACAATTTTAGAATAAATTTTTTTGACACGTCTTAATCTTACATTATGAACACATTACACATTTCCTTACTAATTTTACCCATTATAACTCTTCAAGTTAAATTACTTTATTTTAGTGTAAAGTTATTCATCGTATCTCTCTGTTTTCTTGATTCTCAATGTTGCATTATATTGTTGTATTGAAATTGACAAGTTAATTACTAAACACCAAAACAGAATCGATCATACATGAAATAGTCGATTTCAATTGTTCAAATTATATAATAATATAACCCTAACTTCGACCAGGACGGGCCTTTTGTAGAAAACTAAAGTATAGAAAGAAGAAAAATGAACAAAAACTTTCTTTTCTTCTGTATTTCGTATTGCTTGGATAAGAGCAGTAGTGCTCTTATTTATACAAGATGAACAAGATTCAGTTTGTTACAATAAGAAAATATCTATTAACTGAATCCTAACTGCCTAGAATAAGAACTGATTAGCTGCTGCACTTCTTAGAATAAGCTATACTAGTATTCAGTTGAAATAGCAGATAGCTAGACCCTTCTTGACTATGCCTTTTTATTCTTTAGCTTTTCCAAGTTTTCGACTCATTGAGTTTTTTTAAAATTTAATTATCTAAAGAAATTACCATGATAATTAAAAGGATATACTGTAATAAATTTTTAGATACAAGGTTGTGAAAAAAATCTCTTGTTTTGCCCATACTCAACAGTCATGCTAAGTGTGAACATCACATTCAATTAAAAACATATGAATACCCAATTTAAACTGTCCGGTAATTCTTTCCAGGCAAAACGCATCTGGATCCTCCTGAGGTTGGCCAAAAAATCGTTTGCCCCCCTGAACTTAAGAAAGGATCTCATACCCCCCTGAACTTGCAAAAATACACCGGTTAACCCCCTCAACTTGTAAAAAAATACCAATTTGCCCCCTGTTTGTCACGTGTCAACTTCTTGTGGAAAGAGAAAAATGAAAATTTTGAAAAGTCAAACCAATCAGAATGTGACACGTGGCATCTGGGGGGGGGGTATTGATATTATTTTACAAGTTGAGGGGGTTAACCGGTGCATTTTTGCAAGTTCAGATGGGTATGGGGTCCTTTCTTAAGTTCAGGGGGGCAAACAATTTTTTTGGCCAACCTCAGAAGGTTCCAGATGCCTTTTGCCTTCTTTCCATGCTTAAATATGGAACTACAATTGAGTATGATATTCACTACTGATTTTGTTACCAAAAAAAGTATTCACCACTGCTTTGTTAAATTTCAAAGTTTAAATGGCAAGTCTAAGTATTACTTAAAAAGAACTGGGCATATATTCATCTTTTAATATGAAGGATTCTACAATTTTGATTACTGAATACTTTGTCATATAAGTTAAAAGAATATAAGTTATACGTTCAAACTTGAAAATGGTGGATGGACAAATACCGAGATAAGATAAAATAACGAACCCACAACCACAATCTTAAAGGGGACCAACTATTTCCTAGATAATAAAATTTCAAATCAACTTATAACATGACAACAAAAATAAAGGTAGCCCAAGTCTTTGATGGTTATGGACCTGAGAATAGAGCGAAATATTTAAGTAATGTCAACTAATTTTATTAAACACAATATACATCAATACAGACATTTTTATATGTTTGTTCACAATTATTAAACAATTATGATATGTTATTTTAAAAACAAAAAAAAAATGTGCTATTGAACATAGCAGTTAAACTAAACAGAACCAAATACTAATGGAATAATAAAACACTAAGTACCGTGGTACAAAAAAGTAAAACTTAATTCTTGATCGGTCTCAACTCAATTAAGATCTATTTTTTCCTAAATTTTTATGAGATTAATTAAACTAAAATAATGTCATTTCCCTTTTAAGTTTATCGAATTTATTATTTCGATGTAAATTTATAACTCTAACAAAGAATCGAACTAAATTGGTTTAAGTTAAGAGAGAATACGATTAGACTGAAATTCTAAGAACTGAAAATTTATTGTACACGTACTGAAATAAACTTATTAATTATTTTTCCCAATAACAAATCTAAAACAACATAATCACCAAACTCATCTTCCGGGCCGGACCCACTAAGAAAACAAACGGCCAACGGCTTCCACTCAAGTTATAGGAAAGCTAATTTATCAAATTAGTGTGTTGGATGAAGCATGGATATTCGATTTCCTACAACTGAAATTTTAATTAAATCCAATTTTATTTTATGTATGTGGGTGTTTAATCTACTATCATTTTATAGTAGTACCTGTTTAGTTCTATATATGTACTATTAAAACAATTACATGTTTGAAATCTTTATGTAAAGTAACTTCTGAATTAATAAAATATGGCATAATACATAGTTTACCCTTTAAACTTGTCCCCAAAAATCAAGTACCCCTGAACTTTGAAAAGTACCCGGTTATCCCCTCAACTTGTAAAAATGTATCAATATGCTCCCTAGATGCCACCTGTCACATTCTGGTTGGTTTGACTTTTCAAATTTTTCATTTTTCTCTCTCCACTATAAGTTGAACGTTGCAATCATGGGGCAAATTGGTATTTTTTTTACAAGTTGAGGGGGTTAATCGGTGCATTTTTGCAAGTTCAGGGAGTAACCGGGTACTTTTCAAAGTTCAAGGGACACTTGATTTATGAGGACATGTTTAGGGGGCAAACCATGTATTCGGCTTAAAATATGTTCAAAATATAGTCTTGGACCCTTTTGGCCTCAAACAAGAGGACAAAACAAATGAAAAGGACATGA
>CAOJBI011070189.1:0-10751 GCA_948277035.1 Euphorbia corollata | reverse complement strand
AACGATTAAATCAAATAAAAATTAGATTTACCCCCAAATTACAATATGAAGCCATTAGCAATGGCTTGATTAGTTTTGAAATTAGTAGTTTCATAGACTGGTAATTCATCTCTTAACCTTCCAATTCCAGTTAAATGGTCTAGTTCAAAAAGATCCGAACTTGAACAACTCCCATCATCTTCTTCATCATCATTTTCATCAACATAACTACGATATCCTCTGAAATCAATTTCACTAATCTTCTTCTTATTCTGATAATTCCTAATATATCTACCACCGTTCCATAAATCTTCTTTCCGAATCGCCATTAATCCTGGATCATCTTTGTATATGCATTTATTGCTGTTCTGATTTCCTCTCAAATTCGGTTTTCTCTCTGTGATTACATCATCGTTACCTCCAACTGAACACGATTTCACTTTCTTATCATTTCCAGAACTGAAAATTGAGTTCCAAAATCTCGAAATGCTGCCACCTGGTGAAATAGGCTGCTTCACTTTCTTCAATTCGCTGTAGAGTTTCTTCGCTATGAGCTTAGTTTTCGAAAATCCACCTTCGATCTTTGTCTTTGGCTTCTCTTCTAAAATGGAAGATATCGCTGTCTTCGTATTGGACTCTGAATCATCGGAGGATGAGAAAACGCCGCCGCCTCTCGAACCAGAATCAGAAGAGGAAGATATGGAATTGGAATACACAGAGCTTTCAGTAACAATTGCTCCGTTTTGTTCGATTGAGAAATCATAGCTAGAGACAGAGCGAGAATGAGTGTTATGGTTTTGAATTGTGCAAAATTCATCGTCTCTGTAGGGGTTTGATTCATCGATTGAGCGGCAAATAGCGTCCAGAAGGGTGGAAGAGAAAGAAGGGGTTCTTCTCCTATGAAGGGGAACGGTGACGTTTTGGTACATGATACGAGGAGAAAGAGAGGGTTGAGAAATGTAGAGGGCAGAAAGGGAGCAGAGAGATTAAAATAGTGGGAAAACGTGCCTGTTAAAGACAACATTAATAGCTGCTAAAAACAACAGATAGGATTGATGGAAAATGGAGATGGTCATGTGGGGCTTTAAGAAGTGGTCTTTATTTGTACGGATTGAGCTTCAAATAAGGATTGGTTGAGAAGAGTAATTAAAAAAAACAGAGCAGAGAAAGATTTTAAAGGGAAAATAGTTTTACTTCTTTCTTACCATTACCAATGACAAATCAAATATAATTGTTTAATTGGGTAACTGATTATTTATAGAAATTTTCTGAAACACCAACTAACGAGTCCTAGTCAGCTCCATGTTCATCACAAGTAACAAAGCTTTCTACTAGGTCTTTCTCTTGCCGAGCAGGAAACTCATGTCCGGTGAAAATTTTGAATCGCCGGAGTAAGATTAACGGGGTCTGATGGTGGAATATATATAGAAGATAGATTACTGAAGGCTTTGAGTGGGAGCAAAGTGAGGGATAAGGAATGGAATCGAGAGGAAAATAACTTGGTAATTAGGTTACTACTCCAGCTGTGATTTTACGCAGTAGAGTTAAAGAGAAGAATAATTTAGCTTTTCCCGTGTACTAATGGGCTTCATTGATGGGTTATGGCCCATTTAACTGTTATGGGCTTTTAAGCCCATTACGCTTTTGAACTTTCCATTTAGATAATGTATGAATATCAGTGTTTTTGAAGAAGGTGTGACCAGTGACCACTACACCAAAGATTAATGATAAGTGTTAAAATAAATTGATTGAACTTAATGAAAAATAATTTGAAAAGAAAGAAAGTTGATATCAAAGGTAGAGATCTTTGAAGTTTATTGATTAACTTGGGCCAAATGACAATACATAGTTTGAGAGGTTGGTTCGGTGCAACCATTCGAATCCTATAGTAGCAAAAGGGTAGTTACGAGGTCTAGAAAGGGAATATTTAATTACCCAGTAATCGTAGTTTTAACAGTCTTATCCATGATTTGTAACCCTTAAAGTGGTTGTGAGAGCGGTTATGGTTGCTAAGCACTATGTCGAGGTTTTAAGGTAAATTTTTTAGTCTTATATATGCACACTATCAGTGGCGGAGCCAGGAATTGGCTCAAGGGGGGCACAATTTTATATAAATTCGGCTTCGAATCCGACAAAAAAAATGAACATTAACAATATATCAAATGTTAACTAAACATATACATATTTAAATTCAACTAAACATTATTCATAAAAAAGGTCTATTAAACATTGAAAACTAAAAAAGATCTGCTTCAAGCCCCTGATCAAGCACCACAGCCTGCGCAAAGCAATATTGCAAAGATCATATGTCGAATTGAGATGATGAGTAGAGAGAGAGAAAGATAGGAAGAGAAACCTACCCTTAAAAGAAACCAACAAGCTCAACGTAGTTGCATTAGATAAATGAAGAAACAAATTATTATTTCAGACCTATTGATGCCAATAAATTGTCGGAGAAGAAAATATACAGATTACCTAAAGCTTCATTACCTCACTATATAAGGTTGACCTCTAATTTCACTCAAAAGTTTCCATCTCCGCGCCTCTGAGCATGCCCTTACTTCCACAGTCTTTTGACAATCCCTACAATTATGACCAACCTAACGAAGAATCCCACTTTGCATTAGTTTATTAATACAACTCGTACATATAATTAATAAGATGTGTACAGTGTGCCACACAATATAAAATATTGTGAGCATTATCTGTAAGTAGAACTTACAAGAGCGAACTTAAATGTATAAATGCCTGCACGTTGAAATAAATTAAGAAAGCGACCCATTGAAAAAATATATAAGCCATCAAAGCCTCTTCTACCAGTAGCAGCTACACGGGTAGAGTGTATATGTTCTGTATTGGAATCGGTGGCTTCTTTTTTGAACTTAATTTCCATAGATATTTCCGACAAATTCGTTACGATATACTTCTGGTCCAAGCTTTTGGAAGCTCCGGGAAGATAATAACTTTCAGGTCGCACAATTGCCACAATTACAGATGGTGTAACATCACAGGCATCAATTTTACAATTGAAGGGAAATACCTAAAATAGACAGAATATAAAAGAAGGTTAATAAAGATGTGGTCTAAAACATAATGGACGAACTCTTTTAATAATGGAGCAGATGATAAGTTAATTTATCCTAGGTTTCTATAACTTCAATGTTTACATAGATTTTTAGATGCTCCTCACTCCGGAAGATCTAAAAGCAGATAAGAGAACTGCAATTCTGCTTCATTAGAAAGTAATAATTGAAGTAAACGTGAACTGACCCCATCAAATTCCAACTCTTTGCAGTTATCTTCGTCCAGAAAATCAATTGCAGCGGGTGCTCCCAAATTATGCCTTTTAGCTTGGCGATCCCACTCAGCAAGTTCAATAGCTAGGCACTAGCAGTTCATGAAATGATAACAGACACTGTCACTTTTATGGAATCAAAAAAGATTTTTTTTATTTAAATAAAGTAGAGTCCTTGCAGAAAGAGAAGAAACCAAGAAAATTGTCAAAAACCTTTCCAGAATCAATGATGCTAATAGGCAAGGACAGAGATTGTTGAATATCTAGACTAGCATTCCCATTTTGAAATGCAAGCACACACCCACCCTCATCAGAAACTTCCAGCGGTCTTCAAAAATAAAAGTAAATAAAGATTACATTGTTAACAGATATTATTGAAAATCAAAACTTATTCCTCTGAGTAAAGGTTTACTCCTACAAATGACAAAGAAAATTACCTGCATATAATTCGAGCTTCCCCTGTTACACGGAGACACAGGACAACATAAGTTAAATTTACTGAACTTACCAGGTAATTCTATTTGTACTCTATAAAAATTTGTGCGGAATGTCCATTTTCTTTTACATTGCAGATAACTCGATGGTGGTAACATTTTAAATACAAATATGAAACTGTTAGAAGTTGCAGTTATTTTGATAAAAGGTTTTAAGAGAAATTTAGATCACTTACCACCAGCATCACCTTGAAACCCTTCAATCAAAAAATATTCTAAAGTTGCCAATATGTTGTTCTTATACACCCCAGGGCAAGCTCCCTTCAAAACCTTTATTTTCTGACCTTTTTTCCAGGATGCACCCTTCCTTCTCAGGGCTCGATGAACACGCACAACTAAAAAGTGATATGAAACAGTTCAATTAAGAGGCATTTCATATGATGAAGCTTAAAGGTTAGCATCTGCCTGCCGTTGTTCACTAGTAATATATGATAAACAAAGGCATGTTTGTTATCCATCCTCTATTTTGGTTTTTGGTTAATTTTGTGTTGTTAAAATTCAAACAATATTGTTTGCCCAACAACTCAAATGATGCATAATGAATATCCAACAAAATACACAACAAAGTTAGGAGAAATAGTGAAAACCCAACAGAATATACACATCGAAAAAGTTACACTTAAAGAACTACTATGCAATACATAATACAGATGAAATGTTGTTTATCAAGATGCTAACCAAAAAATGCCTACCATCAGAGGTAATTCCAAGTTTCTTTTTATTTGTGGGGTTAATAACAAGAACTGCATCATCCTCGCCAGACTCACACTCTTCGTCATAGCGATCATGCATTTGTAAAATCCACTCTTGATACTCCTTTTCCAGTAGCTCAGGATTCAACAATTTACCATTTCTTAAAATCTTTATAGTCACTTCTGGAAAAATAACTTAAGGCTGAAAAAGCTAACCAACAAAATATAGGAAATGGAGTGATTAGAGATATCAAAAGTAAAGATATTTAACCTGATTCCTTCCCCATCTTGCAGCCGAAGTTCCTCAAGGCATTAGTCAATGGATAGTGATGTGCTAGATCGGTCTGTAAAAGATCCAAATTAAAATCCTGTTCTCCTCCTCATATTAACTGCAAACATTCTGCATGCATCTAGATACTTTTTCAAACAATTACCCCAATTAATGTGATGCTTGTCAGGATTAAAAAGTTCGTACATACTCTATGACTAGAACTCAAGAGACATGAATCCCTTCACCAAACATCAAGTTAACCTTAACCAGTCTATACTCATTTAGATAGACTCAATTAACTAACCAAGTTTAAGGTGAACTTAAATTAGTTAGATACTACAGTCACCTTTGCACGAAAGAGGTTTCTTAATTCCAAAGGTTGTCAAATCAAATCAAAAATTTCTATGTGTAAAACAAAAATCACAACTATATTGTCAAATTTATTAGCATCAACATTATATATACTAAGTACTAACCTTTGAGAGAAGTTAGATTTAGTTAGAAATTATAACAACCATTCATGATCAATTCTACAATACAAGATGCTTAATTTTTCACAGAAATAAACTAATTTATTGTAAATGTCCTTTGAGCTAAGTACAATTAAAAACTAAAATTCATAAAGTCAATGAATATATGTGAAGAGAAAAACGACCACTTTAATCACATAAGAGATGACTAACTGTTGTAAATGAATCTTCACTTTTGGAAACTCAGTGATTGAAAATTGCTATTTTATAACCTTGAAGAAAAATGTAAAAAGACTCGTAGAAAGGAGTCACCGATATCTAAAATTACCAGAGGAAACTTTTTTGTTTTATAGACATAAGTATATACAAATATGAACTATGGCATGAATTTAGTGTACTTGGTTGATGCTTATGCAGGACGACTTTCAAATTTCAATTGGTAAGTAGATGGATATAGCTAGCAACAATAACAAGTGAACAAGAAATATTAAAGTTGGCAAGACTGTCATGAAAAATTATCATACAAAAAGAAACAAATTGGAAATTTATTGATACCGCTTTACTAATTTCTCTCACGTCTCACCCAAAGGACCTTCAAATGACCTTCTCCGAATGTGAGCTATATTTATATCTCTCGAAACTCACATATTTCTGTCTGCATCCAAAAAGGCCATCTTGGTCTACATGTTTCGTGGCTGGTTATGTCAATTTAAGCGTGAATTAACAAGTTAAGCGAGCCACACATGTGGACATAGAGTGGGTGGCCGCCTAATTAATGCATATAAGAGACTCGCATGGAAACGTTGGGAAACCAAACATTTCAAGCCACAAATTCCAATTATTTTTCTCATATAATATATTTCATAGTTGAGAAAAAACTAAATATATTTTTCCTTGAAATGAATTTTAGCTAGATATAATAAAATCTTCTTTGGTATCGAATTTTTAAATTCTCTTCAGATCAATTTGGAACTGGTTGTATAGTCAATCGTAAATGCTATTTGCATGAAACACCCAAAAGAAGTTACAAAAAATTGGATTTTAAACACCAAATGCTAGTTAAGACTTGTGATCCAACCATTTCCACATGTACGAGAGTAGAAGTGCAAAATTCTAGGGCATTACCTTCGGCCGTGTAGGAATGAAACCCGCATCAGCATCTGCAGTCACAACAATGTATTGTAACATGTTATTCAAAGAAGAGCTAATTATTTAGGCATTCGTAAATATTGCATATAACATGAGAAGAAAAAAATAATATGCAAAGATGATATTGAATCATACATGCATCCAGCTTACCAATAAAACATTTGACTCTTGAGCAACATCTTTTCAATATGTGAGCCTTGTCTCCTTTTTTATGTTTGAATTCCATGAAAGGAAGACGAGCCTGAGGTGAAGCAAAGTTCAACAATATTACTTGTATTGATTATCCATCCAGAATTAAAAGGGACATATATCATATTCAGAATCTTCAGAAAGAATTATATATATTAATGGCCAGCAAGCATATTTAGAAGTTGCAAACTTGCAGCTAATCTTTTTTCAGATAAAAAATTAAATTCATCACATATCATATTATACAGAGATGATCGCGAAGCTCTTCAAGAAAATTCACTTGAAAAAAAATCTTTAATAAAAAATGTTCAAAGAATTAATATATAGCACCAAGTAACAAAGCGTATCAAATATTTAAAATATGTATTTTCTTAACCGACTATAAAATAAATAAACTAGAGTAAAAACAAGATCCTGACAATTTAGCACCTATAACAAAATCTGTAATATCCAATCAAGTGGCCTCCCTTGCTCTTAGATGTGGGCTTATCGACCAAGACAGATAGTGATAGAGTAAGCAAAGTATTAAATTCAATTGACTTATTTTTATCTTAACTACTATCTTGTTTGAATATAGTGTATATATATATAGGTTTACACACATATATCGGTATTTTTTGCTAAATTAATTGATATAATTGTTAAACTAACTAGCTTGTTTCCTTTTGTTTTCTCTCCCTCCTTTTATTCTTAGGTAAATGCATTTATCAAATGAATTCATGTATTAAAAATCACTTATTTTCTTTAAAAAAATCGATCTGAAACTAGGAATAATGGAATGCGTCTACTATCACCTGATTTTTACTCACTACAAAACCACTAAAAGTTCGGTTATATTTCAGTGTCTCCCATATTAGAAAATGATGCACAGAAAGGCGAGTATCTATGATATTAATACTTTCAGTAGAGCATATAGCATGATCGCCGACTAACCCAGCGAGCATCTGGTAGTAGACGACCAAGCCGTCTAATAGAGACACGACTAAACGTTTCAAAGTTTTCGGTAATAGTAGATCCTTCATCTTTTAACTTCTCTAAGATCTTCCCAATGCTCTCCTGTCCCTGCAATAAAAAGATTCAGAGTTCTAAAATGTTGCTGGATATACAGAGGTTAATTAATCATGATCTTACCTCAACGATTGGAAAATAAGCACACTTAAGACGTGCATTTGCTTCCTGACACTTCCTTGAACCTGGATCCTCTCCAAACTTGCATGCTAATCATGAGAAAATGTAAGAAATGATAAAGAATGTTGCCATTGTTCACAATAAGAACAAAATTACTAAGTGTACCAGTAAGCCGAGAGAGCATTCAATCATATTAAATGAAAAAAAAATACAAAAACATAGCTGTATATTACCTTTTCTATAAGAGAAGTGAAGCAGAAAAATAAACTCTGGGCCATTACAAGAAAACAAGTTGGTAACTGAAACCTCCCCGCCTTCAATCTCAGCTAAATCAACACCATTAACCTAGTAAACAAGAAGAAACTTAATTAGTCCAAAGAATTTTACAAGACTATTCCTGGAATTTGCAAGGATTTTAGCAGCTCACAGAGAAAGGAAACATGTATGCAAATAAAAAGAGATAGATCACCAACGAAGCATAGATTACAAAATCAGTTCAGATACTTGCATGGTTGTTTCCATTTTTCGCAACTACTGTATGTTTAATCCACTGCTCTAGGCTATTAAGTCTGATGACTGCTCTTTACCTACCCCAATAGCCTTCTTAGTGCTGCAAAAATTATAATTTCTCTTTCTCACCTATTTAAAGATTAAGTAGGACAAACTACTGACACAATAAACCCTTTTTCGTATCTTGTGCTTATAATATATGATCCAGTAGCTTGAGTGAATGGGAAATGACATGGAGGGACACAAAAACTTAATTTTAGTGTAAGTAGAACATGATCAAAATAAATGCATTTCTAAATAAAACTTATTCCTTCCTGTCCAAAATCATTATCCATCGAATCTAATATTGACTATGTGTTTTACAAAGTCATCCTTCTTGCCAAGCCATACATATTCATTTAACAGGAGGTGCTTTTGATTAGTAAAATATCAGTTGTAGTTTGAGCTTTCTATAGGATGTGGCCACTTTGGGAAGGAAAGGATAGTGGGCAGGAATCCACTCAACAGGAATTAATTCCACAGACATAAACTGGCTTTAAAAAAAAGGCTTGATATCAAGTGCCAGTAAAAAAATTAACAATGAATTTAAGACCATACACTAAATTTGATTGAAAACATAAGAAATCAATAACATATATGTTATCTTGGACATCTTAACACACAAAATGCATAACAAACAAATACATGTGTGAAACCTGAAACTTAATCGGTGTTGTTGTTTTCCCTTCCTTGGAAATTTCATCGCACTGCATATAAGAAAATCATTCAACAGAAGAATTATGTAAATTTCAGGGGGGAAATGAGGAGAATAGTGAAGATATAGTATAATTGCATTTATATAATAAACTCAAGCATAGCATTTGTCGTAGCTACAATACATTGCACAATGGAAATCCAGAATGCATTTAACAGTTTCAGGGTAAAGATTTTTCTCTTTTTTCTATTAGTATACAGTTACAAGTTTAGCGGAGAACTATACATGAATATTAAGCCTAGTCCCTGTTCAAAATTTTTGAGAGGAAGCAAGAGAAATCAAGGCCTCTCCCCTTCTGGAGGGACAGCACAAGATGGAACATATTTAGCCAAAATTAGCTGCAATAGACCTTAATTTGTGACCAAAAGCAAAAGGCATTAATAATGATGATCAACACTGAACCTGAACCATAAAACTAGAATTATATCAGGACCTGTTGGTCCTAATTAAATGCACCCTAGCTTCATTGTTTTTTTTAAAATAATAAACATACTCTCACCAAAGAGTTTCACTTTGGATGTACTTTATGCAGTACATGTCAAAATGTTCATCTTAATAGTTTTACCTCATGCATACAGATATTCTTATAAAAAGTTCCAAATTTTTTCTCATGGCTACTCAAATTTTTGGCTTAAGATTTTCCCACATCTTTCATCAAACTATGTTAAAAAGTCAAAACTCACTTAATCTCGATTATGTAGAAGGCACTCTTAAATTAGCTAGAAATATTAATCAATACCAACGTCTAACAAGCACACATTCAATTAAGAATGCAAGCTAAAGCTTAGACTAAAACTACAATGACAAAAAAGAACCTCTAAAACCTCCTCTTGGGAATAAATCAACAATTAAAAAAAAAAAGAGGGGCGGAATTATATGGCCAAACCAATATAGCCCAATAAAAGAATTTAAACTGAATAACCAAATCTTCTATTTCTCGTAAAGCTTATGCAGCTATAAACTTGACTCGGTTAGTTGAGCAAAATTCACTTATTATTTTAATTTATGGGTCTGAGCACTGAAGAGGGTCACAATACATCCTTTTCTTTTACAGTTACTAATGAATAAGAGGAGTATAACCTGAATATAAGGAAAATAAATGTCCTTCAGTACGCATTGGAGTCGAAAATTGTCCAACTTTGCCATTTTAAGCTCCAATATATCAACCTGTAAAGTGTTTGGCACAGTTAAGCAACACATTATGTTGATGCCCTCAATATGATAAAGCAGATAATGCTGACATAAAAACTCAAGCATGCATTTACTAGAAAGACAAGTACTAGCACAACTCAGTATGCTCATATGTAAACAGAAAATAAGGTAGTCCGTAATGACCAAAAACTCAGTATTCTTACACAACTAAAACTTGCATTTAAGTAAATAGTTTAATAGTACTAAAAATCATAACAAGCATACCAGTGACAGAAACAGAGGGTCACACAACCCAATTAATAGGCAAAAACTACATAGGTATCGACCACAAGCACATTCTCTTGAAAAATTAGGATAAAAGAGAAATTATACTCACCCTGATAAGAGCTTCAAGCTTGTTCTTAACAAGGACATACTCTTATTTTACTTGCTGCAGACATTTCAGGCACCTGCAAGTCCAGGCCATTCAACAACTTCCCAATTACTAAAACAAGCTCAAAAGGAATTTACAACACATAGAGACCCAATGAAGGAAAACAAATGCGACATAGAGACCGAACTTATTAATGGAACACAAACTCAAAAAGCCCCAAATTAAGAAAGCCCTAAGTCTGAAAAATCGAACACAAACTCAAATAGCCCCAAATTTTGCAACTGAAGTTAATAAA
>CAOJBI011068200.1:0-10023 GCA_948277035.1 Euphorbia corollata | reverse complement strand
CTTCAGTAAGACATGTTCTCTTGGACTACAATTCAATTCAGTTCAGTTAAGTTCAGTTCAGTTAAGTTCAGTTCAGTTAAGTTCAGCTATGTGTAGTTATAAATTTACACTGAAATAAGTTCAGTTCAGTTAAGTTCAGTTCAGTTAAGTTCAGTTAAGTTTAGTTCAATTAAGTTAAGTTCAGTTCAGTTAAGTTTAATTCAGTTCAGGTTTCAGAAGTTGAAGAGAACAGACCTAAAAATGTTGTTTATAATGATTATGACCTGTTCGTTCATATCATGCTGGATGTCTAATAAACATCCATTGTATATTTTTTGATATACAATGCTACACAGTTAACCATTTAAAACTTTATCTATTAAACATCCATTGTATATTTTTTGATATAGTTAAACCATGAATGATTCTAACATAGTTAACTAATATTGAAAATGAAATCGTGTACTTTTACTGGAAAAACCTATATTTTTCATTACATGCAAAACACATACATTATATAAAGATTAAAAAAAAATGTATGCACAATAAAGTATACTTATTGGAAAATTAGTGTATTTTTACAATGGAAAGGTATATTTATAATTCCAGAACTACATATACATTATAGAAAAATATTAAATGATTAAAGAAAATGGTATTTTTTTACTTGCTCATGTGTATTTTCACTGTACGAATGTATATTTGAAATATACATACGGTATATTTATTGTATGCAATTGTATATTTTTGCTATAAAAACTTACATTTTTCTTTCACATGCAAAACATATATACTATAAAAAGATTCAAAAAAATGTATGCACAAAAAAATGTAGTTAATGTAAAGTTGCTAAATATTTAGCATGGAAATGTATATTTATAACCCAAAGTACACATTTATTATAAAAAAATTAAGTGATTAAAAATTTGTATCTTTTTACGTGATCGTGTATATTTTTACTATGCAACCGTATATTTGAAATATATAAATGGTATATTTATTTAATGTAATTGTATATTTTTGCCATAAAAACTTATATTTTTTGTTCACATGCAGAATACATACATTATAAAAAAAATTCAAAAAATGTATGCACAAAAAAGTGTACTTAATGGAAAATTGATTGGAAATGTATATCTATAATTTCCGAAATACACATACATTATAAAAAGATTAAGTGATTAAAGAAAGTGATATATTTTTAGGAGTTCATGTATATTTTTACTATACAAACGTATATTTGAAATATACAAATATTGCATAGTGGATACTGCATTATGTTCTCTGTTTGAGATCATAGGTGTAGTCAGAATTGCAAAGACATATCATCATCGATTTCCAATGAAGGATAGTTGGCCCTGACTTGAATGTCTTCACTCAATTGGTCTAGTTTCATACTACGAAATAAAAGGTTTCTAAAATCATTGTAACTAGAATTTTTTGGAATTAGAACACCCTTAAAATTGTAATAGATGAATTCATTTTTTGGACTCCAAAAATCATTATGGTGAAGAAAAATAACAACCACACCCTTTAATCTATAAAGTTAATTTGTCAAAAAATTAATTGACCACGTAAAAAAATTTAAGTTGTTGAAAGCTGAAGGTCTAAAATGAAGCAAAGAGTTTACAATGTTATTTTAAAATGAACCGTCAAGCAAATCTTCCCTCCTCTTTACATCTACAAACCAAAACAAAAAATATATATTAAGCAAAACTAATAGACAAAGGGAAAAGCATCCACGTTTTTTTTGGAGTAATAATTATGTCTGCTAGGGTTTCAGTGACCCCTACCTTTGAGGCTGCTGCTTTTAGAAATCCAGCCCCACCGTGGCCGGATGATGGCAATTCCCTTAATAATGCAGTGACTGATCAAGCTTCAATGGAGGATGATTGTGATCCCCCTATAGCTGTGCAGCATCGGGGCTCATGGAGCTTTGTACCAACTGGTGGAATTTCTTTTCGGGATACCTTACTAAATACGAAAGATGGAGGGGGTGTGGCTGATGAGGATAAGGATTTTCTCCTATCGAATGAAGATGTAAGTGTTATTCCGAATGATGGTTATACGGCTATCTCTTTTTCGGATAGAGTCCATACTTTAATTGCTGAAAGCATGAAACAGACTGTTTTTGTCAAGCTCATGGGACGTAATGTCGGGTATAGGACACTTCATGCTCAATTAGTTAAACTTTGGAAGCCGGTTGGAGTTTTCTCGATGATTGATGTGGGCTGTAATTTTTTCATGGTAAAATTTGGGGATGGGAAGGATTACTCTAAGGCTATTTTGAATGGTCCATGGACAATCTTTGGTCATTACTTAGCAGTTGAACCATGGACTCCAGATTTTGATTCGTCTAAGAAAGAGATCACCTCTTTGGTTGTTTTGGATTCGACTCCCGGGACTGCCAATACATTACTACATTTCTGGTGTTTTAAGAGCTATTGGTGAGGTTGTTGGCGAAGTTATTAGAGTGGACAGAAATACAGAAGATATTTCTAGGGGAATGTACGCTAGGATTGCGGTTAATTTAGATTTGAAGAAACCATTAATTTCAAAGATAGAGATTGAAGGTAAAATGCAAAATGTGGAATATGAGGGCCTTCCTAATATTTGTTTCCATTGTGGTCTATATGGGCATGCTAAGGATAATTGTGATCAGTTGAAATCAGATATTATTAATACTATGAATGAAGGGAACGAGGTAGCTTGTGAAAGGGCTTTGGATAAAGAGGAGGAACCAAAATTTGGCCCTTGGATGCAGGTGGAGAAACGGAAGCCAAAGAAGGTTATGGGTCAGAATAAGGGGAATATGGAGAGAGATGGGGGGTACGCGAGGCATAATGGACGCGGAGGAGGTATTGGGCGCATGGGTTCTAGGTTCCAATCATTGAGTATACCACATTTGGATGAGATGGCGATTGAAATGCAGAAGGATGAGGAGTTGGAGGTTGGCAGGTTAATTGAGGCTAGCTTGGATGGTGACTCTCATGTCAATCAGGTGGTGGTAGATAGGAAGGAGAGTGATGATTCTTCGGAGGAAGCTATTGTGGGTAATGATGGAGGTAAGGAGGAAAGCAGTTTGGATATTCGAAATTTGATTGGCAACATAGAGGGTGAGGACCTTTGTTTTGGAAATGATGCTGCTGTTGAAGGGATGGCTGAGAGAAATAGTATCAGGGTTCCCATTACAGAAGTTACAAAGAAGTTTTATGGATTGAAACCAGCTAACCATTCGGTTGCTATTATTCCTAATTCGAGGAGTTTGATTGAGAGAAGTACAACTACTGGGAAGGAGAATTTTATACCATTGCAGTACCATGTCAAAGGGGATAAGCAGGTTCTAAAAAAGGGTCCGGATAAAAAGCGTGCAAGCAAACTAGGTTTCTCAGTCTCTAAACAAGGTATGACTGTGAAACTGACCAGGAAGAAAGTTGAGATGGCGTTGACAGAAACAAGAAATATGATGGTCAACGATAATTATCTAGGTGACAATTCGGTGACCTCAAATGTGGAACCACAAGAGGTGGGAGAGGCTGAAATTGATGTTTAATATGGTGCTGAAAAATTTGAATTTGTGGTGGTGGTGGGTATGTCTTCTTTATTCCATTATCTTTTTTATTATGGACTTAAAAATAATTGTTTGGAATGTTCAAGGTGCTTGTAATGCTAAGAATACCTTAAAAAGTTTGGTTGAGGGGCATAGGCCGCATATTGTTGTTCTTCTTGAACCAAGGATTAGTGGTGATTCAGCAAACAGAATTATTAGTTTTCTAAAATTTGAGAACTCCCATAGAGTTGAGGCGACATGGTTTTCAGGTGGTATTTGGATTTTATGGAATTCTTTGGTGTCGGTTGAGGTGATGGAAAGTAATGCTCAGTTTATTCACACTTTTATCAAATCGGGAAGCCGAGATATTGGTTTTTTTACAGCTGTGTATGCTAGTCCCAATCCGGTTGGGAGAAGGAGATTTTGGAATGATCTAAATCGGCTGGCTAGTTCGATGAATGATAAATGGCTTGTGGCGGGGGATTTTAACTCACTTTTGTCTGACACGGAGCACAAAGGGGGAAGATCTAATAGGTCACGTGTTTGCAATAATTTTGTGAATGTTGTACAAAATAACAACCTTCTTGATTTGGGTTTTTAGGGTCTAAATTTACTTGGAGAAGGGGTCTGCTCTTGGAACGCCTAGACCGAGCCTTAGGAAATGAGCGTTGGGTGTCTGCCTTCGAATCCTCTATGGTTAGACACTTAGCTAGGATGGGTTCGGACCATTGTCCTCTTCTTATTTCTATTGGAGTCTCATTAAGGAGGAATGGAGGGGGTAAACCTTTTAGATTCATTCGGTGCTGGCTTGAACATGAAGGGTTGAGGAGTAGAATTGTTTCTAATTGGGATGAAGGAAAGTCGTTGACTTTAAACCTGCAGGATGCAGCGATAGATCTGAAGAAGTGGAATAAGGATGTCTTTGGGAATATCTTCTACAGGAAACAGAATTTGGAAAATCGTATTATGGGAGCACAAAAGTCCCTTGATAATCACTGGTCTGAGGGGCTCGTGAAGCTGGAGAAAGATTTGATTGTTGAGTATGAGAAGGTCTTGACTCAAGAGGAGAATTTCTGGCATCAAAAGGCAAGGAAAGACTGGATGTTGTATGGGGATAGCAATACAAAATACTTCCATAGCACTGTAGTCTCTAGACGAAGGAGGAATAATATTGTGGGAATGCAACTGGAAGATGGTTGGTGTTCAGATGAGGAGAAGTTGAAAGCCGTGACAGTTGAGTTCTATCAAGGGCTTTATTCGAAGGATGCTAGTGACCCGGGCGATATTAATGAATTTTCTGGGTTAAATTCTCACTTTCGTGGTGGATTTCCAGGTTTGTGTGAGCAGGATATTCAAAGTATGGGTATGGCTGTTTCGGATGTGGAAGTTAGGGAGGCTCTCTTCATTATGCACCCTTGGAAAGCTCCCGGGATTGATGGTTTTCAGGCTGGTTTTTTTCAACATTTTTGGGCTGATGTTGGAACTCAAGTCTGCTAGTTGGTTAAGAGAGTTTTTGATGGTGAGGAGGTGGACGATTGGCTGAATAAAACTCTCTTGGTCATGATCCCGAAGAAGGAAAACCCCCAACATTTTTCTGATTTTCACCCTATAAGTTTGTGCACGGTGATTTATAAAGTGATAACTAAGATTATTGCTAATCGTTTAAAACTTGTTATGCCAAAGTTGATCCTCCCGAATCAGTCAAGTTTTGTTCCAGGAAGGCACATTACGGACAATATTTTGATTGCATAAGAGACTATGCACTCGATGAAGATTAAAAAAGGCCGGGCAAAGTGGATGGCTCTCAAAATTGATTTAGAGAAGGCTTATGACAGGCTGAGATGGAATTTTATTGAAGACACCCTTAATGATATTGGCTTTCCGGAGAATTTGATTAGAGTTATCATGAATTGCGTTAGGAAATGCAGTATGCAGGTGACTTGGAATGGTGAGTTATCAAGGGTGTTTAAGCCTTCTAGAGGAATTCGTCAGGGTGATCCGATGTCTCCTTACCTGTTAGTTTTATGTATTGAGAGGCTTGTTCATGGTATAAATAAAGCAGTTGATAATGGAAGTTGGAAACCTGTGTCTCTTAACCGTGATGGGCCTCGGCTTACCCATTTGTTTTTTGCTGATGACCTGCTTCTCTTATCTGAAGCCAATTTAAGTCAAATTATTTGTGTCAAACGTGTTTTAGACTACTTTTGTTTCTTCTCGGGTGAAAAAGTAAGTGCTAATAAATCTAGCATAGTCTTCTCGGCAAATTGCCCCAATTCGCTTAAGAGTGAGGTTGCTGACTGGATTGGGTTCAAGATCTTGGCCTCCCTGGGAAAATATTTGGGTGTTAACTTCATGGAGAATAGGTCAGAAGCCAGGAAGTTCGATGGTCTCCTTGAGAAGATACAGAACAATTTAAGTGGATTCCGAGCTAGGTCTCTCTCGTTGGCTGGCAGGTTAGTGTTAATAAATCTGTGTTATGCTCTATCCCCTATTTTGTGATGCAGACTGCGAGTATTCCTATCTCAATCTGTGCTAAAATTGAGTCTATTGTCCGAAAATTCTTATGGGGGGCGGTTGGAGAGGAGAGAAAGGTGCATCTGGTTGATTGGGATGAAGTTTGTAAGCCTCTTTATGAAGGGGGGCTAGGAATCAGGAAGCCAAGGTTAATGAATACTGCTTTCATTATGAAAATTGGATTTGCTCTTATATCGGAAAAAGAGTCGCTTTGGGTTCGGGTTATGCTAAGTAAATACAGATGCTCAAATTTCTCCTTGGCTACTATTCGGAATGGGCAGCAATGTTCGAAATTATGGAGAGCTTTAGTTCATATTAAAGAAGATATTCTTATGGGGGTGAAGTGGTGTGCTAGAAGAGGGGATTCAACTCGATTTTGGTCAGATTCGTGGATAGGGGAGCTTGGTCATCTTCGTAATTTAGCTTTCTGCCCTATTCTTGAGGAGGATCTTAACTTGCAGATTTGCGATATGCTGAAGGATGATGGAGATTGGGATTGGGCAAAGTTTAAGGATAAAGTCCCTTGTTCTTGCCTCTTCCTTATTGCTGCTAGTTGCATTTCTCCTAGGGGAGATGACGCTGATTCTGTTTACTGGAATGGGACTGCCTCAGGTAAATTCTCTGTGAACTCGGCTTATCACTCTCTAAATATGAATTATGTTGATGATTTTGATTGGAAATCGGTGTGGGGATGGCGAGGACTGGAAAAAGTTAAGTGTTTTCTTTGGTTATGCTATAAAAATTGGGTTCTCACTAATTGTGAGAGGGTTAGGCGTCATATGGGTAGCAACAATAGGTGTGTGCGTTGTATGCATGAGGGGGAGGATTTAATTCATATTTTGAGAGATTGCTTTTATGCTAAAGAATTTTGGAAAAGATTGGTTGGCCCTGAGTTTTGGTTGGAATTTTTTAATGGCAATGTTAAGGATTGGTTTTATGCGAATTTGTGGGTTGCTGTCAAAGGGGATTTGCAGAATTAGGGCATTTTGTTTGGGATATGCTGCTGGTTGCTGTGGGTTTCTAGGAACGATTTTGTTTTTAATGGTGTTGTATTGGATGGTCGGACTTTGGTTGTTAGAGCGTTGGGGATGAGGGACGCTTGTATGATGGCTGTCGATGGAAGGGAGGGGGCTGTGGTTCCTGCTAGAAATTGGATGCTCATTGGTTGGGATCCGCCTGTTGGGGATTGGGTGAAAATCAACTCGGATGGTGCTGTTAAGGGGACAAGCTTTAGAGCATCTTCAGGGGGCGTAATTCGTGACTCGAGAGGATTTGGCTGGGTGGTTATACTCGCAATATTGGGTGTTGTTCGATAGCTTGCGCGGAGCTATGGGGGGGTTTTAGACGGACTGAATTTAGCTTCGGATAAGGGATTTCGTAATGTGATGGTGGAGGTTGATAGTAAATTTGCTGTCGATATTATTACTAAGCGGGTTTCCCATAGCAACTCCTACGGCAGCTTGACTAGTGCGATTCATCAGCTGTTGTGTAAGGACTGGGTGGTTAAAGTTAATCATGTGTATAGGGAAGGGAATCGGTGTGCGGATAAATTAGCATCTTTGGGTGCTTCTCTCCCGCTTGGTTATCATTTCTTTGATGCTCCTCTTCCTGATATAGCTCGGGTGTTGACTGAAGATTTGTTGGGTGTTTCTTTCCCTAGATTTCCTTAAAAGTTTTTCTTTCTTCAACGACAAATAAATTACTTTTGATCAACCAGGTGGTCCAAAAGGTACATGACATGGTTTCTCTTGTGATAAAAATCCGAAATAGATGTTATTCACAATTAAGAATCGAATTGGATGTTGATAATGAAATTGTAAACCTGGTTTTGCTGGAGTGTTTGAAACAGTTCCTTTGAATTGAGAAAATGGAAACTAAATAGACGTTGAGAAGAAATTGAATCAGAAAAATAGAAAATGAGGATTTCGATTTCAAACAAGGGATAATGAAAATGAAATTGACGATTTCGATTTCAAATGAAGGATAATGAAATTGACTATTTCGAATTCAAATGAAGAATAACGAAAGCATATTGGGAAAGAAATTGAATCAGATAGAAAGATTACAAATGATATTGGAAGAATAAAGTGAATCGAACTCATCAGTTCTATTTAACGAGCCTCTTTTTTTCCGCCGGACCACACACTTGCCCCCTGATCGAGCTACTAGCACGAGCAGAAAGAAAGATGGGTCAGTCGCCAGAACCGTTGTGGTGAAATGGAATGAATCTTTTTCTTTATCAAAAATCTAAAATAACTGTAAATTAATTTTAAAACAGAATCCATGATCTCAAAAATCACGCTGCTGACAATAATTGATATATGAGGTATTAGCTAGATTTAAATTGTGAGAAATGGTAACTCAATTGGCAACGCAGGCTGAGTAAGTTGGAGGAAAACAGAATTCGAATCTGTGAATACTCGATTTTTCGGCTCAGAAATTCAGTCGAAGAAATTGCATTTCAGCCCATAAAATAATTAAAACGCAATTTTGAAGGCCTAAACGGCCGAATTAGGCTCCGATAGGGTGGGGCTAGAGACATAAGCTTCTAGCATTGACCGTTGGGCCGTTTCGACTCTGAAAACTCTACTCTTTCGTAAGAATCCGAACAGTTGAAACGCAGCAGGGTAAAACCCGATCTTTTCAAAGCAACTCCCGGTAAAATTCTCCGGAAGTATATCAATATACCACTCAAAACATCCGTCATGGAATGAGGATCGCGGAAGTGGTCTCGGAATAATTTTCGAAGGTTCGAAACTCCCGAAAATCGCGAAAACGTCAAAAATTGCACTGAAACGCGTCCGCCCGGCCCAGCACCGCTGGCGCAGCAGCGCTAGGTCGGCGCTGTAGCGCCAGTCCGGCACTGCAGTGCCGGAATTCCATTTTTCAGCCCTTTGCCCTATTTCTCCCTATAAATAGAGCCCCTCCAGCTCAGTTTTCGGGGTCCCGGATTGATCGGTGAATCAGCTTTCTCCCTCCCAAGTCCTTTATTCGATCTTTTCGAAGCTTTCTGTCACACCCAAGTGTCTTTTAAATATCAAGTGACCCTTTCCTTCTAGGGGCACATTCTCTCTCGGGCGAAGCCATAACCACCTCATGGGCTCCACAAGCCACTTCGATCTCATCGGCTCCAAAAGCCACTTCAATCTCATCGGCTCCAAAAGCCACTTCAATCTCATCGGCTACAAGAGTCATTTCTATCTCATCGGCTCCAAGAGCCATTTCTATCTCATCGGTTCCAAGAGCCACTTCTATCTCATCGGCTCCAAGAGCCACTTCTATCCACTTCATCGGCTCCAAAAGCCACTTCTATCTCATCGGATCCAAGAGCCACTTCTATCTCATCGGCTCCAAGAGCCACTTCGATCTCATCGGCTCTAAAAGCCACTTATATCTCATCGGCTTCAAAAGCTAAATCTATCTCATCGGCTCCAAAAACCACTTTTGGAGCTGCCTCCTTCCCAGTCGGTTCCTCATCATCACCCTTATCCCATCCTTCAACCTGCTGTAGCAAAGCTATTCTCCTTGACCGCTTGATTGGCCATACCTCAATCCTCAGCCAGTTCTGATACTCTGGCAAACCTGCACCAAAGCCATGTTTGGAATGGGACGCACCAAGCAATAGTCCCTAACCCAAGAATTCAAGATGACCTTAACAACGCCTACAATGATACGAGCATCAAAATGAACTCCGTCAATTATAGGAACGTTTGGTCAACATCCAACTGCCTCTGAACAAGATCAGCATTATACCATGTGCTATGGGTAAAGCCCAACAAAAATACGTGAGAATGCCCGTAACTCGACGGAAAAACACCGCCCATTTGGTACCCAGAAAGTGTACCACAAAATGTCATTGTAACCAAGCTGCAATAGCTATAAAAGTCCAAGCATCTACAAATCTCAATCAAGGGGCAATGTGACAAGTCACCAAGCCCGGGATCTCTATTAATGAGGAATCTAGCTGTCAAGCAAAATAC
>CAOJBI011067224.1:0-12207 GCA_948277035.1 Euphorbia corollata | reverse complement strand
AAAGATCGAATAAAGGACTTAGAGAGAGAAGATTGTTGCTCCGAACAGTTTGGGACCCTGAACAATGAGCAGAGAAGGCTTATTTATAGCAAAAATTAGGGGTTTAGGGCTATTTTCGGCATTTTCCGGCGCCTGGGCTCCACTTCCGGCGCTCGTTCGGTGCAATTGTTTCGCGTTTTTGCGATTTCTGGGAGTTCTGGACCTCCGAATGAGATTCCGGGACCACCTTCGCGATCCTCGTTCCATTGCGGTCGTTTAGAGTGGTATATCGATATACTTCCGGAGATTTTTACGGGAGTTGCTTTGAAAGAATCGGGTTTGACCCTACTGCGTTTCAACTCTTCGGATTTTTACAAAAGAGTAGAGTTTTTCGAGTCGAAATGGCTCAATGGTCAACGCTAGAAGCTTTTGCTTCTATCCCCACCCTCTCGGAGCCTAATTCGGCCGTTTAGGCCTTCAAATTTGCGTTTTAATTATTTTTAGGGGCTGAATTGCAATTTCTTCGACTGAATTTCCGAGCCGAAAAATCGAGTATTCACAGATGGATCCTATCTTGACAACTCATCCCACCAACGAATAGGCGTCACCATACCCGTAATTACTCTTATCACATCCACTAGAGTGAACTGATTAAAAGTAATCCAAAGTATGATTACGACTACACAAGATGTCTAGCTTCTCAAGTCAAAGGATATTCACACAACTACTGTAATGAGATTTTATCATTGACACAGGATATTATTCCATATGATATCTCATTGTGGATCTCCAATATACTACCATAGTATATCCATGTGTTCACTTCTAGATCTCATCTATAGCCTGTTGAGAACAGCTACTTGGAAGTGCAACCTCATGCTGATCTATCCGTTTCATCAATGTCCATTCTTGATGAAGCTATGATCATGGATATTTTGACATAACTATAATTACACATAGTGATAATCTCATCATAGTCCTACTATAATTTATCACATATGCTATAATATGTCATGGACCTTTGTTATACATATTAAATAAAATTGTCACACATTCGAATAACAAAGTAAAATGCCTTTTATTAATTGATAACGGAGTTTACAAAGTAATACATGATAAATAATGAACTACCCTAATTTCTCTCAGGGCATACATTATTACTAACACCTACCATGTCCACTTTGTAATGTAAGAGTAGAAACTGTAGCAGGTGCATATACACTTGTTTTTCTTGAGGACAATTTGCAATAAAATGGTCATTTGAGCCATACCTTAAACAACTCATTCCTATTTTTCAACATTCATGTATGTGTTTTCTTCCAGAACGAGGCCACTCTGGACTATCTCCTCTACGGTTGCCAACAGATGGATTAGCCACTGATCCAGTGCTAGTAGTTTGTATTTGTGAATACACTTTATAATGAGGTTTTGTTTGCTTTGAAGTCCCCTTATGTTTCTTACTAGGTGGAGTTTGTGAGCTTTCTTGGTCCTCTATCCTTTTTTGAAACCTTGATCTTTTAGTTATTCTTTGTGTTGGTTTGAATTGATCTTTTCTATTCTCGTTGCAGCATCAACTAAATTAATGAACACTCTTATCCTAAATAATAAGAGAAACAAAGCATGCAGTAAAACAAAAGTTGTTCAAAGACAAAGATTGTTATAAGCGGTGAAAACTGCAATGTGCTACATCAAAGGCCTCCACAACGTCCAAACAAACAAACAAACAAACAAGTAAAAGTAAAATCTTGAGGAGTTTGCTTTCCAAAGCTTGAATTTTGTTGGTCAGGATGATAATTTAGTGATCATGGAGGATAACCCATTCGACATGACCATTTTGTCCTTACTGAAGGTGCAAACTAGCTAGCTCACTAGTCAATGCCATAATGTGCCTGTACAAGAATATAACATCAAGTCATTCATTTGGTTTTCATTACATATCATGCATCATGCTATTTTATAATAGGAATCACTCCGCCATGTTAGTGCTAGAATCCATCATATGTCGCTGATATCCTCGAAGAATTCTCTAATCATCATTTCTATCTTCCACAAGAACCTAAGCTAAATAAAGTTGCAAGTCAATCCAAGACAAAAGGAGAAAAGTATTCCACTAAATATGCATCCAATTTCAAGAAGGAAATACACATACATGAGTGGTGTCGACTAGATAATAAGATATGTCCCGACAAGTATCAGTGTACGACGTGATAACAAGCTCAAATCTAGTCAAGTAAGGCCTATACAAAGGCACGAGGAACCGATCATGTTGGAACTCTCGATGACAAACTATAATCTCCTAATCATCTCGAACATCATCAGATGATGCAGATGAACTCCTATGAGTATCCAAAATCCTCTTCCTACCTTGATGATCCCGTGGAGAAGAAAATTATCAAAAGATGCATACAAGCATAAAAGAGACAAAATGAAAATCATACCGTCACTCAGGCACCTCTAGAATTCATAGCAGTAGTAGGGACAGAAGCACCAGGACCATCATCATTGGGAACCACAAGATCTTAAGGGCTATCAACATCATTAGCTTCCATAAGTGTAGAATATATATTTGGCCATCCAAGTAAATGAGTCTTGCAAAATGACTCGTAACCACCAACTCACCCAACAAACATGGAATCAACTCTGGTACTGCTCAAGTATCCCATATTGAGCAATAAATCAAGCCAGAACATCCAACATGGAACAGGTGGAGGTACGGGTCTAGTGCAAGAAATCAGATGCCAATCCTTGATGCAATCTCCCAAAAACCATTCAAGAGATCGAGGACTCTCAATGATCAAATGAGTATTTAGGAATTCCTTGGTGAAGTGATAATCTACGTTAGATGGCAAAAACTAAGTAGTGAAAAAAATCATCAAATACTTACATTCTCGGAAGTTTGGCTACGTAAATGAGCTGAGATAGCTTCACAAGATTCCTCTTCCCAACCATGCCAATAATGGGGCACAACATGACCTCCGATGTAACTCAACAACTAGTCCTTATCTAGTAGAAAATCTCCTCACCGAAGACTAAAACAGCAACATGATGATGTGAGACGTACTTGACGATCCTCCTCCAAGTTGAGAAGAATTTATCAACACATCCAACAATGCACGCTTCCTCCCAAACAAGAAGAGTTGATCAATCTATCTGATAGTTCCTCTTTCCAAAAAGAGAGAATTGATCATCACTAATGACAATCTTCCTTCCAGATTGGAAGAATCGATCACCATATATGACTGTGCTTCATTCCATAAGAGAAATATTGATAACCATGATGATCTTCGTCCAAGATAAGATCCCGACAGTCCTTCCTCTAAAAGAGAGAACATACCACCACATTTGATAGTCTTCCTCCAAGATGAGAAAAATTGATAAATGCGGTTGATAGTGTCAAACTCCCAAATGAGAAAACCTGGTTAATGCGGTTGATAATGCCAAACACCTCAATCAGAAAAACCAGCCAATTTAGCTGACAATGCCAACTCATAGCGAGAAAATAGATCAACGTGGTTGACAGTGTCAACTCATAATGAGAAAATTGATCAACAACGTCGACAGTGTAAATGCCACTTTTATTGCGACCAACAGGAATGACATGTATGACTCTTTATTCATCTTTTTTATCATACAAAACCTTATTTTAAAATGAGTGGACAAAAAAATTTCTTGATTAACGCACAATCATGCATTTAAATTCTTAAACATTTGGAAAAAATATTAAAAAATTATATTGTTGGGCCCTTCGCTAATTCAAAATATTTCAAACTATTTGTAGTTAAAAAATTCAAATTTTATATATTGTTAAAGCATTTTAATTGAACGAACAAAATATAATGTTTCAAAATTAATCGATTAAAAATGTTAGCTCATGCATTACACTCATAATAGTTTGGTTTGTTTTGTGTATACGAACAAATTTCTATCTTAAAATTTATGTATACGAAGGGAAAACTGTTAGCAAGGCACGCTCAACTTGACGAGGATTCATACCTATTTCACATAAGGGATCAAACAAGAATTATACGGAGCCAAATTGTTATTCATTTTATCCAAAATCTGAAATTCAAAAATTCACATTCCAGGGAAATCTCGATTTCTCATTCCCGAGCAAAAAGCCAAAAAGTTGACTTTCTAGTCAAACCAGGGTAAATGGGTGCTAGCCCATTTACCAGGATGGCAAATGGGCGCATGCCCATTAACCCCTTAAGGCATCTCATCCCTTCCACATCCTTTGAAACCTGATTTCCAGCGAAAATTGGCAAAAATCCCAATATGCTCAAACTGGTAAAAGGGTGCATCCTAGTAAATGGCTAGTGCCAATTTACCCTCCTCTATATAAAGAAGCACTTTGCTCCATTTTTTTAAAAAAAATCTGAATTTCTACTTCAAAAACCCAACTTTTGAGCTTAAGTTTCAAGCATCAAAATACACCCATTCAAAGTTTTAAACCATTTCAAATTAGTTCTAAAACGTTCTCAAGTCAATTTGGATCAAGTGCCAGTGACAAACTTCGATACGAAATCAATAAAAATCTCAGACAATTATAATCATTCTCCATATAAGTTTGTAGCCATAAACTTGTTAGAATCTCTTTTTGCTCAAATCTCAAACTTCTCTCAACAAATTTTATCCCGAACCGACTCTTAAGTCATCCTAGACAAAGAAAAATGTAACTGAGGGTAATTGGCTCTTACCCACTTTTAATTTCATTACTTACATTTTCATTTGTTGAGTTAAAGAACAAATTTGAGCTGCTTTTCTAATATTTGTCAATAAAATCCACTAATATATGTACATGAGCTTAAAGGTACAACTCAGTTTTTCCAGAAATAATGGAAACCCTTCTTGGGTATTATGAGAAAATTCCAAAATACAGCCGATACTCTGTAGGATTTTATATTGCAATTATCGATGTATTACACCATTGTAATGTGAAAATCATCACGTGTAATATAATACGGAAAATTTTGAATAAAATAGTAGCGATCATGTCTGAACTCAAAATCTCTACTTTTTCGGTACAAAAATCTCATATTGGATCAGTATACAACAATTCCCGGTGGAGTTGAACCGGGTGGTGAAACTAGTTTCTAAGTAGTGGCGGAGGCAAGTGTGGGCGACTGTAGGCGGCCGCCCACACTCAATGCCATAAATGATGAACCCCCAGTATTTTTTATCTCTCTGGAATTGCCTTGCTGCGTTAATGGCAGAGTCATTGCCTATACATAATGATTTACCATCCTTAATTTGTAAAAACTTCATAATTGCTTCGCTCATAGAACTTTTTATATTTGCTTTCTCTAGTTTTAATTTTTGGTTTGGCTCGTATCAAAGGAATAAGTTGGTGAAATGTAAAGTTCTTTTAGCCTATACTTTTGAGTTTTTTATATATTGGGAAGCGTGTAGAAGCTTTTGGATTTTTTTAATTAATTACAAAGCCAAACTTATTTTTATTATTTAAATTATTTTTTAGAAGAGGCCCCAAACTTTCATAGCTTTTATAATAGACTTAACATTTTTTTGAAAAATTGAAGGGACAGGAAAAAAAGAGCGAGGGTGAAGTTTGTCCCTCGTTGAGACCGCCACTTACATAACACCCGAAGGCGTACACAGCAAACAACACAGGGGGACATGCCCTTCCCCACTCCTTTAAACCCCCAAAAATGAGTGTGAAGCTCTTGGATGGTGCACTACCGATGTACAGAAGGAAGTTGGGGACTGATACTTTCACCAGTTATAATGAGGTTTGTGAGAAGGCTAAAAAATTAGAGAGGATCGAGTCCATGGATACGCAAGCCTCGCAAACTGCTGGAAAGACGAAGTTCAGGAAAAATGAATCAGGATCGACCTCAAACCAAGTCCAGTAAAAAGGAAGCAACTCACAGTATAATTGATCCAAACTAAGCCAGTGGCAGCGATCAGATTATCAAAGGAGAAGTATCATGGAATATCCCCTTATGTAGCCAACCTTGGATTTTTATTCACTAAGCTTCGAGAGTTGAAGCAACTGGAGAGTCTCAAACCTTAGTCTCCATCCAAACATGAGGAGAAGAATAATTTTTATCATTACCATGTGGTTGCTAGACATAGGACAACCAATTTCAAGGACCTACTCAAGGCCATCCGCAAACTTGTGGATGAGAAGGTGGTGACTGAGGCCCAGCTAAAACCGAGCACCACTAGCAACCCTCTACCTCAGTTTGACAACAAGGTAAACGCAATCAATTCAAGTGTCAGTGAATGCCAAGTATTATAGTGTATGAGTGAAGTGACAGGGTAATTTGTAATGGTGATTGATTCAGGCATTGATCCCTATTTGGTAATGGTAACACTTGAAAGGGGGTCAGCTTCACTGGGTCAAGGGGGTCAAATATGATACTCGGGCCTAAAATTCAGTTTATGTGGGATGCCAAATTTTGATAAAGTGGACATGCCCTCATTTCATGTTCTGAAATTTGAAACATTTTTGCGTGTTCAAGGAGCCTTTGACAGAATGCTGGAAACATTATTCCCTTGCTCACTATCAGGGTTAACATGCGAATGGTACATGATTCAACTTGATGTAGTAAAAAATGACTAGGGCAAGGTATCGGATAGAAAGAGCTTACCTAATCAAAGTTTGGTTTACCGGACAGAAAGCAAGGTACCGAAATCCCCAAAGACCAAATCGCTCTAGCTTTTTCCAATCAAGATTCTTCATGGGATGCATGAAATCCCTCAGTTGTTGATTATGAGTTGTAATTGCAAGAATGCTAAGGAACGGGAAAATTGTAAAAACGGGCAAAATATCCCCCCTATTTCAAGGACTACCAGCCAAAGGCCTGATCTTTATCTATAATACCTGTAAAGTATAAACGCATATCAAATACCCATAGGTATCAAAATAGCCTCAGACAAGCAGTTGGAATCAAGTCAATCATCGCAATCATAGTTAAAGAATCGAAAATGGTAGAATCCCCAAAACAAACTAAGTTCTAACATGCATCTAGAGGTGATAGAAATGATCAAAGTACTAATTCCAAAAGTAATCATCAAAACCCTCAATGTAACAGAGGTACAAGCAGAAAAAAATGAAGAAAGAATCTAAATCAAGTCAAAATTTAATTCTTCGCAGAATCTTCACCATCCGACGCCTCTTGCTCCCCGAACTTGGAACCCGGCAATTGGCTCTCATTGTCTATGTCATCAAAACTGGCATCCCCAGCCCGAAGAGTAGATCCCATAAAAGCTCCTACACGTGACACTAGTTCATAACGAGTCGCTCTCCTATGCTCTCTCTCCATCTGGCTCCTCATCCTAGCAATCTCAATATCACGATCACGTAGAGTGGTAGTCATCTCCTGTATGATGGTGGTCATCTTCTCAACCTACGACTCAAAAGCTGAATACCTTTGACGGTCCTGTGCCAACAAGGCTTGCAACACAAGAAAACATACATCACAAACATGCATAAGTTTAAAAAATGTATGAGCCATATCATTCATGAACATCATGATAAAAACATGCATAACATTATTCACAAGGGTCCAAGTAAGTGAAGATACCCCAGCAAGTCCATTTTGAGAGATAATAAAATCCCTGGCAGCCAAATAATGATAGGAGATCTGCTCCATGTCAGCTCGAGTGACTTACAATGATAGAAAATGTCAAAACAAGTTAACAAAGATAAAATCATGTCATGGACGAGGCAGCATCATAGTCGTCTGTGCTCGTCCCAAGAAAAGAAAAGAAAAGGCAATCTCAAAAGTGTTAGTAATATGGCCCTTCACGAAGCCTGGAGTAGACCTGGCCTTGGAAGACCACTCCTCAACCCGAGCTCTCTTGCCAACACCACTCTACATTGGAACTCAAAGTTACACAAAGCCAACACAAGTTCACAAAGTGACCAACAAGTCAGAAAACATACCCGAGAGGAGCTAAGAACATCACCAACTGGACCAACATGGCCACCATCACCGCCATCCCCACCATCATCACCATCATCCCCACCATCATCACCGAGGGCATCATCTATATTATCAACCTGATTACTCATTTGATGTGTCTTAATCCAGTGGGCTTTGTCAGTGTCATCAGCCCATAGCTGAGGGCATGGTGGGAGGAGAGAAGCAAGGTGATCAGTATATTAGGCGCCATCCACAGAGGCAAACAACACACCATGGCCCTCAAAGAAGCTAACTTTGCCAGCCATGTTGGTGATCTTCAGATGTGGCCAAAGTACCCCAACTGGAGGGAACAATGGCACAGGCCTATCCTCTACAGTAGATTTCCTCCAACTCCTCACTCTCTCGCCAAAATACCATTTGAGTGAGAGTGGGCTCTCCAGGACAAAATGCCGGTCATCTATGTTTGGCCTAACAGTCTTGACAGTCGCCTGGTTGGGCACCTCTGCCCAAGGGTCATCCACGAGCTGCAAAACATACACCATTTTCAAGGTCAATAGACTAACACTTTGTGAATATGGTTATAACTAACTATATCTACTTCATACATGAATAAGAAATTTGAATAAGAAGAAAGTGTGAATACCTATCCTCGAGTCATGTTGTGAATGCACTCTCGATAATCAGTCCTCTCTTTAAGGAAGCCACCTATACCCTAGCACCACTTGAACAAGAATTGGTCACCCGTTGCAGCTCAGAAGGTATGAGATGGAAGAATGCAGTACTCAAATGCCCATTACTACAAAAAACAAGTAAATCCATGGTCAAATATCCAAATATTGTAAGCCAGAAAACATAGAGTGGGGAAAATGTTATCATGAACAGTACCAGCAAGAAGATATGGCCCAACTTGAGGGCCAACTTATGCATCCTCGCCGCGAGATCCAAACCATAGGATTACTGGCCAAGTATGGCTCTAGGCTAGTTTCACCCTCGAATCGACCCTATGTACTCAACAGTAGAGATCGACCCATAATTGACTTTGCTAGAAGCAACCAGAAAGAAGGGGACAGGCAAGAGTGTGATGATAAAGGCCCAAACAGACTAGACTCTCTAGTCCCCAGTCTCTACCCTCACACCCCTCTAAAACTTTTACAGCTCATTATATGATAGCCTCCCTGCACTAGGAGCTACACCGAAAAGGTCCTCCACCTGATCCATCACTAGAACCAAAGTGGTGAAGAGATCAATGAAGACATCAAAATGGATTACGTCACCAGACCAAGGGAGTCCGGTCATAGCCACTACATCGGAGGGCGTGATCGTCAGCTCACCGATAGGTTGATGGAATGTGTTGGTAGTCTTGGACCACCGCTCTACCATAGCAGTCAAGCCCGGGTGTGACAAATGAGGAATTTGTTGTTGGAGAACCCTACTGATATCCCCAAACCCAGTACTGCCTATGGCCTGCACCAAGGCCGGATCCTGCTCAATCAATCTCGACCATTTACCGAAAGTGCCAATCCCGCCAAAGTTGGTAAACACATGTGGCTACATAAGAGAAAAGAATTTATATAACACAATAAGTCCACAAAATTGTGATAAATATACTCACTCATAATGCATAATCATTGGGTAAAAATTAAAACTCAAATTGAAAGCATTAAATCACGTGGATTTTATGGCATACAGATTTTAAAGCATGAACTTTTGAAGCATAAACACTCAGAATTTTTTATTATCCATGCTTTTTCGTGCACCAACCAAGATTATTGTGTTGTAAATATCCACATTATACATAATTCAAGCATAAAAAAGGCCTATTAAAGTGTCAAATAAGACCTTGAAAGCATAAATTGTAGTTTCGGGTTGGTTCGAGGCCAAAACAGAAGCAATTCTGTTTCTGCCAAAGGCAATGTCGTTAACGACATGGCCAATGTTGTTAACGACATTAGGTTGCAGATAACAGAATGGCCAAATTGCCATTCTTGCAATCTCAAGCACCAAAAACCCAAAATTTTCACACAAATCATACGAAAATCATTTTTAAGTCATTCCTAACATCAAAAGAACATAAAAAAATGCCTATTCATGCATCGACTTCATACAAAATCGATTATAATCCATACCTATGCTAATCTAACCAAATCAAAATCAAGATAGTTTCAATAACTTACCTAGACTTGAGAGACATGCTCTCTAACTCTTGGACAAAGGTTAGTGCTAGGAGAATTGAGAGAAAGCCCAATGAATTCGTCATCCTCTTCAAAACAATATCCTGTTCCTGCTATGCATATCCCATGTTAGTAATAATGTATGCCCTAAGAGCAATTAGGGTAGTTCGTTATGTATCATGTAGTACTATGTAAACTCTATTTCAACTAATAAAAGGCATTATTACTTTGTTATTTAAATATGTGACAATTTTATTTAATGTATAACAAAGGTCCATGACATATTATAGTATATGTGATAAATCATAGTGAGACTATGATCGTTGAGATTATCACTATGTGTAATTATAATTATGTCTAAATATCCCTGATCATAGCTTCATAAAGATTGGACATTGATGAAATGGATAGATCAGCATATGGGTACACTTCTTAGTAGTTGTTCTCAACAGGCTTAAGATTGGATCTTGAAGTGAACTCATGGATATACTATGGTAGTATACTGGAGACCCACTATGAGATATCATATGGAATAATATCCTATGTCAATGATAAATCTCATTACAGTAGTTGTTGTGAATATCCTTTGACTTGAGAGGCTAGACATTTTGTGTAGTCGTAACTATACTTTGGGTTACTATTATGCAGTTCACTCTAGTGGATGTTAAAGGAGTAATTACGGGTATGGTAACATCTACTCGTTGGTGGGCTAAGTTATCAAGATAGGATCCATCGTTCCCGGATAAAAGGGTATACCTGGCCACTTTAGAAGTGACAGTTGCTTGTAAATCTCTCATTGGAGTAAGTGTTAATAGAATGAGATTCTAGTTAATACTTCATAAAAGAGCAATGTACTTTGGGAACAAAAAATTGCACTAGATGGATTTGGTATTACCGATCCAAAGGGTTGACACTTATCCATACCCTAAAATCAGTTGGAATTGGTTGATGGAAGAAGTGTATCACACATTAGTCTACTATAGTATCTGGACTTGTTTGTAGAAAGATACAGCATCACAAACATTGAGGGATCAAGAATCCTTGCTAGAGGCCTCTGATGATCGTCTATAGATTAGGACTATTATTTATTGGATAAATAAAGTCTGTACCAATTAATGTTTCATAAGTGGGAAAATTAATTGGGTAAAATCTTTAGCTACTTGATGTCTGGGGTCCTACGGGTCACACACTTTCAGAAATCATGAACAATGTAAAAGACTTCTATACTTGGTATAGGCTAAAATATTTAAGGGACTAAAAGGGAAATTTTATGCACGGGTTAGACCCGGAGTTGGTAAAATTATTAGAAGGGAAAATCGAGAAAATCTCGCAAGCTGGGTTCGCATGCAGGCTGTGAGAAACCTCGGATCAGCCTGCTGGCTGGTGCGAGATTTCTCGCAGCAGCGTTGCGAGGCAGCACATGGCTGCGAGAAATCTCGCAACAGCCCGCAGGATATTGCGAGAAGGGCGCCGCAAGAGTGCGCGCATGGGATGGGAATTTTTCCCATCCCACATCGGTTATAGGGGAGAATTTTTTCTCCTCTTAGCCTATAAATAAGCTTTCCCTTTTCCCCTTTTGAATGTACTCTGTTAGCACGGTCCGCTCGACCCGATGAGGAAGTTAACCGATTACGCATCACGGGAATGATAAGAGCCACGCGAGCCGAATTGTCGTATTTATCCGCTTCTCAAATCAAAATCTCAAAAATCCACATTCTAGGGAAAGTCCGATTTAACGATCCGGGCGAAAACCGAAAAAGCTGTCTAGGGCCTTGAAATACCATAAAATGCCATTTTCGGGGCTTAAACGATCGAATTTGGCCAAAATAAGGTGGGGCTAGGGGCCAAAGGCCCATAGTTTTGCTTATTGGGCCAAAACAGTCAAAATAAGCCCATATAGGTAAATAGCCCCGCGACCATTTACCTATGTAAATAGCCCCGCGGCTATTTACCTATATAGGCCCTATTCCCTAGCTTCCCGGATTTTCCAGGGATTTTATCCCCCTGGTAAATGGCCCCGCGGCAATTTACCTCTGTCTATATAAGGGGGGAGACCCCCCCTTTCAAAGGACGAAAATTTTTCAACCCGAAGCTCCCCAGAGCAAAACTCGTCAGTTTTCGCTCCGAAACGTGCCAAACCTCTGCCGAATTAAAAAATCCACAACCAA
>CAOJBI011066719.1:0-12717 GCA_948277035.1 Euphorbia corollata | reverse complement strand
ATTAGGGTTTGAGTTGAAAAGAAGATGACTTTATGTCAAAAGTTGAATGGCTTTAGGCCAAAAGTTGAGTGATTAAAGCTGGGGAAAAGATTGAATGATTTTAAATCAAAAGTTGAATGGCTTTAGGCCAAAAGATTGATTGATTATCCCATTTTTAGGATTCGCTTAATTGACCATTTTTGGTTAAAGAATGTTCCTTAGGAACTGAGATGAAGAGAATGCATATGTGAAGAATGTTCCTTTAGGAATTGAGATGAAGAGAATGTGAGAAGAAAAGGATTAAAGAATCATACCTTGTTTGCCTTGAGTCCACTTCTCAAATCCAGATTAATTCAATTAAGTTTAGTTAAAATTGAAATTTAATCGGGCAACACTTCGTCGTAATTAAAAAAATAAAAGACTCGAAGGGATTGACAGAAAGCTTCGAAATGATCGAATAAAGGACTAGAGAGAGAGAAGACTTATTCACCGAAAAGTCTGGGACCCTGAACACTGAGCAGGGAAGGCCTTTTTATAGGCAAAAATTAGGGTTTAAGGGGCAGAACGGGGATTTTCCGGCGTCCGGGCGCCATTGGAGGCCTTTCAGTCGAATTTTTTACATTTTTGGATTTTTCGGGAGTTTAGGACGTCCGAAAAATATTCCGGGACCACCTCTACGATCCTCGTTCCGTTGCGGTCGTTTAGAGTGGTATATTGATATACTTCCGGAGAATTTTACTGGGGCTGCTTCGTGCTGTTCGATCGCTATTTCGGAGCCGAAAAATCGAGTATTCACACTTTTGTTTTGCATTAATTGACCATGTATATGTTTTTATGTATTGGTTGTTCATAACAAGGTAATTTTTTTATTGTAGAATTATCGTAGAAAACAACCTTTTGGTCATTGAAGAGATAAATAAAGCGCTTAAAGTTTTGGTCGTGCAAGTAATCTATCACATGTAAATTATCCTACGTGTTTTATTTGATAGGATATGTTTTTGATAAAATTGCTGAAATTATACTTTATTGATGATCCTTGTAAGAAATTGTGATTTTTTTGTTACTCCCTTGAACAGACAGTAAAGTAGAAGCTAATTTGAACTTTAATTTGGTGGATTCACTTCAACAAATCAATTACCTAATTGATTGATTTTAGTTTTTGGTTATATATGTTAAAGTATTGTGTTTACAGGTTTAGATATATGTATATGTATATGTATATGTATATGTATATGTATATGTATGTATATATATATATATATATATATATATATATATATATATATATATATATATATATATTAGAATACTATTTTTGCTGTTTTTAACAAATTAAATAAAAAAAGAGTAATAATTGCCTCAGTTTTCTGAAACACCGAGGCGAGGTTCACGCATTAGACCTGAATGCACCAATTGCCTCGGTTTTTTAATAACCGAGGCAGCGGCTCAGGCAGTATTTCTCTCGCGGGCTTTGGCCTCAGCTGATAACCGAGGCAAATAGGCCTCTTTTAACCGAGGCCAAAGGCCCTTCTCTCTACTAGTGGAAGAAAATCCCTTGGAAATCTAGTTGCTGAATCTCAAACGGACATCTTTCAACGGACAAGTTCTCAACGTTCATCTCTTCAGCAAAAAACTTATATAAAGGATTTCTTGCTGCTGCTGAAGATAAGAGAACATAAAGAACAAGAAGCGAGCTTGCTAATCTCAATTCACTAAGAAAACATTCTGAGCTTACACCTTTTTCAATCCATAAAAGTTTCAAAATCTCTAAGCTATATTCTTCATTGTATTCATCTTTAGAATAGCTTTAGAAGAAAGAGTTTGAGTTATTGAGTGTTCATAGAGTGATCTTTCTTCAAACTCTCTTCAAAATCTGTAATTGAGTGTACATTACTTGGATTATAAGTAGTCGAGAAATATAGTTATATTCAAGCTTGTAAGGAGGGTACTTATCAAGTGGGGATAGGCTATCAACACTGCTTGTTACATCCTCAATAGAGCACTAATCAGGCCAATACTGTAAAAGACCCCATATGAGCTTTGGAAAGGACGAAAACCAAAGATTGGTTACTTTCATGCTTTCGGTTGTAAGTATTTCATACTCAATTCAAAAGATAAACTTGGTAAATTTGATTCTAAAGCAGATGAAAACATTTTTCTTGGTTATTCTAACAATAGCAAAGCTTATCGTATCTTCAACAAGAGAACCTCTTGTGTTGAAGAATCTATTCATGTTGATTTTGATGAATCTAACCTTATAGTGCAGAAAACAAGTTTTAATGTTGATGATACAGATATTATTTTACCAACCAATGAAGTGGAAGTCAACACTAAAGCAAAATCAACTGATGCTATTGGTGGATCAACTACTATTGGTGAGGAAGCTGCTATTGAGCCAATCACTATTGAATCACCTGTCCAACAGCAACAGAACATTGTTGAATCTCAGGAAGAGGATGATAATAGAGGATTCCCACAAGAATTTCGAATTCATCGGAATCATGCACCTGAGAACATTATTGATAGTGTTGAAAATCAAATGATGATAAGAGCTCAATTACGAAGATATTTTGGTAACATGGCATTTGTCTCAGTATTGGAACCAAAATCTTTCCCAGAAGCAGAACATGATGAGTATTGGATCAACGCTATTCACGAAGAGCTAGAGCAATTTGAAAGGAACAAAGTTTGGAAATTGGTACCCAAGCCAAAAGGGAAATCTGTTATTGGAACCAAAAGGGTTTTCAAAAACAAGCTTGATGAGAAAGGCAATAATGTTCAAAACAAAGCATGTCTTGTCCAGCAAGAAAGAATTGACTATGGAGAAACCTTTGCACTAGTAGCAAGATTGGAGGCTATCAGAATACTATGTGCTTTCGCAAGCTTCAAAGGATTCAAGCTATACCAAATGGATGTTAAGAGTGCATTTCTCAGTGGCTATATTGAAGAGGAAGTGTACGTGAGACAACCCCCGGGATTTGAAGATTCAAAACATGAAGATTGGGTGTACAAGCTCCACAAAGCTCTCTATGGATTGAAACAGGCCCCTCGTGCATGGTGTGAGTGTCTAACTAAGTTTCTTTTATCCAAAGATTTTTCAAGAGGTATAACCGATACTACACTCTTTATTAAAACAAAAGGGAAGCATTTTCTATTAGTTCAAATCTATGTAGATGATATTATTTTTGGTGCTACTAATGAGAATTTCTGCAGAGATTTTAGTGAACAAATGAAAAGTGAATTTGAAATGTCAATGATGGGAGAACTAAACTTCTTCCTTGGTTTGCAAATAAAGCAAAGTAGAAATTGTACATTCATTTCTCAAACAAAGTATACCAAGGAGATATTGAAGAAATTTGAAATCTTGGGATGTAAATCTATTGAAACTCCAATGGGAACAAACTTAGTATAGAGCGACAACTAGTCAGGAAAAAGTATTGACAGTAAGTTATACAGAGGTATTATTGGGTCACTACTGTACTTAACTGCTAGCAGACCTGATATTCATTTTTCTATGTGTTATTGTGCTCATTATCAATCTAATCCAAAGGAATCACACTATACTGCTGTTAAACGAATATTGTGATATTTGCATAGTACTGTTGATGCAAGTATTTGGTATCCCGGCAATAGTAATTTCACACTATTGGGGTACACTGGTTCTGACTATGGAGGAGATAGATTTGGAAGGAAAAGAATATCTGACACGTGTTAATTTATTGGAGATTTTTTGGTGTTGTGGTTTAGCAAGAAGCAAGCTTCAGTAGCTTTGTCAACTAATGAATGGAATATATTGCTGCTGGAAGTTGTGTGGCTCAGCTGCTTTGGATCAAGAAATAGTTGGAGGATTTCAAAATTAAAACTGGCACTATTGAAGTCAAATGTGACAACTAGAGTGCTATTGATCTCTCTAAGAATCCCAGCCAACATGGGCACATGAAACATGTTAACATCCTTCACCATTTCATCAGAGATCACGTTCAAAAAGGCAATATCAAGCTTATTTATGTCTCTACTGATGAACAACTAGCAGATATCTTTACAAAGCCACTGCCAAGAGAGAAATTCGCAAAACTGAGAGAAGCTTTTGGAGTGACAAATCCAATATAAGCTGGAGTATTATTCAAATGTCGGTAACTTAATTTTTAGTTCAAAAAAAACTTTTTGAATTTATTCTTGATATGATTTGCTGCCTCCATTTTTATGCAATGAATTTATTACACGTGTGTTAAATAGGAAGCTATTTAATATGTTGTTTAATTTAGGATATAATTGCCTAGGTTTTTAGCCTCTTACACATATTCAGACTTTTTCATAAATGCTCCTCTTTGTATCTCCCCACTCTGACACGTCTTTCCACTTTCCCTATTTTCTCTCACCTTAACTGTCAAAACTCATCTCTTTATCTCTCCCTCAAAGTTTTACTGTTTGTTCAATATACCTCTATCTCTCTCGATTCAAATTCCATCATCTTCTCAAAATTCTTCTTCTCTAAAATTACCATCAATGGCGAAAAGAAAAGCTGCCATGTGGAACTCTGAATCACCCGATGTGGAACCCCCTACTGCTAAGGCGAAAAAAGTGTTCTTTCACCTACTAGATCGAAAGTCCCAATACACCGCTCAAGGTATTTTGACTACAAATTCATTAGCGAGACACCTCCATTTGCGAGATGGATTTTGAAAAACAAGTGGGAAACTGTAATGAGTTTCAAAGAACAAGTGTATCCCGATTTAGTAACGGAATTCTATGAGCATCTTATGGTTGTTGAGGAGGTTGTGCTAAAAACTACTATAGATAGAACATATTCATAATTGACAGAAGTTTTCTATATGAACTACTGAGAAATACTGAAGAAATCATTGATTCAAGCATTTTGAACCTTGATGTTGAAAAGCCTTATAAAAGGTTCCCTAGCTTTGAACTCACTATTGCTCCAGTTTCTGAAAAAGTTCCTGAATCAACCAATAAAGTCACTTCAACCCCTTCCAAAGATGCCAATCTTGAAATCCTTGAACCTGCTGCTAAAGAGTTGTCCAAACCAGATCCAAAAAGGCTACTGGATCTAAGCCTAAAGCCCTTTCCAAAGTAGAAGGAAAGAGAATCACTTTTGAAGAGCCTGTCAATATAGAAGAGCTTGTCAATTAAGTTTTGATGATAACTAAATAATAATTGAAAATATTTGTTAAACCCTTATCTAATTTTATAAGTTGTTTGTTTTTAGTTAGTAATGCAACTATAAATACTTAGGCATATTATTATTACCTTTTACTTGTGCTAATCACGTTTACCTTATTAGAATGAATTTTATATTCATTATTTTTTGGGAAACAAATTGACTTAATATGTAAAGGGATAAGAGAAACCTTTTTAAGTTTCAGGATATTAAATAAAAGATTCTTGGAAAAGGAAAACGCTAGCTGCATAAAATTCAAGAAGACAAACTACTCTACACGTGGTTACATGCACATCCTTTGTTAGAAAAGTTGTTGTTGCTGCTTCAGAAGAGTTGTTGCTGCTGGATCAAAACAGCTGCTGCTAGAAGTGATATATTTCAGCCACCTCTCCACACTTCTCTCTAACAGCTTCTTTCTTTACAAAAAAAAGGGGAAGGAAATCCCTTGGAAATCTAATTACTGAATTTCAAACGGACATCTTTCAACGGACAAGTTCTCAACGTTCATCTCTTCAGCAAAAACCTTATATAAAGGATTTCTTGCTGCTGCTGAAGATAAGAGACCATAAAGAACGAGAACCGAGCTTGCTAATCTCAATTCACTAAGAAAAACATTCTGAGCTTACACCTTTTTCAATCCACAAAAGTTTCAGAATCTCCAAGCTATATTCTTCATTGTATTCATCTTTAGAATAGCTTTAGAAGAAAGAGTTTGAGTTATTGAGTGTTCATAGAGTGATCCTTTTTCAAACTCTCTTCAAAATCTGTAACTGAGTGTACATTACTTACGTTATATGTAGTGGGGAAATATAGTTATATTCAGGCTTGTAAGGAGGGTACTTATCAAGTGAGGAATAGACTATATTGTAAATAGGTTTGGATTCTACCTGTTGGAAAGAATCAAATAGTGGATTAAAGCTCGAGAAGGAATTGGGGACTAAATTAGGCACGGGTTGTTGAACCAGGATAAAATCTCAACGTTATCTATTGTTTATTCTTGAGATGTGTTCTTATCATACGTGCTATTGGGTATTGGAATGGTTCTGATATTGATTGTGATCAAATATTGTCTTTTCTAATATTGTGCTTATCTTGTATTTGTATTCTGTTGTAACTAGGACTACTTAGGTATGGTTTGAATGTTGTAGTCATATTAGCAATATAATATCAAACTATCTTTTAGTATTTGTTATTGACTATTTGTCTATTGGTCAGTCATCTCGCTATTGGAAGTTCTCTCCAATACCGTTGTTAGAATTGTCCGCTCTTCCCAATGATGATAATATTGCTTATTCGCAATGAGTGTTGTTACATAGGTCGGTATCGAACCAAATTTAATCTTAAAATAGTCATATTCATTAATTTTAAAATTTATATTTTCCTAATACTTCGAATCCTCTGTTTGTTGAGTCACAACAGTCCAAATAGCCGAAACAGAAAAGCTGTCTAGAGTCTTGAAAAACCATAAAGTGCCATTTTCAAGGCTTAGACGATCGAATTTGACTAAAATAAGGTGGGATTAGCGGCCTTTGGCCCCTAGTTTTGATCGTTGGGCCATTTCTGTCAAAATAGGGCCAGATAGGTAAATAGCCACGCGACTAATTACCTAGTGGGCCCCGGTGCCTTAAATGCCCCGGATTCGGTGGATTCGAGCTTACCCGGTAATTAGCTAGCGAGCTAATTACTTATATAGGCTATTTTTGGACTCCCAGGATTTTCGGGATGCTAGTTATATGGGCAATTAGTCTGCGGGCTAATTACCTATATGCTATAAATAGAAGCTTTTGCTTCATTTGTAAGGAAGAATGAAAAATTTCCTTTAGATCTCGACTTCCGCTCTCAAGTTTTGGCTTCTAAACGTGTCCAAACTGGCCTGTTCCAGGTATTAACTTGTTTCAATTCATTCTAACACATTTGAGCTTCGATTTGAATCAAGTTTCATCCATAAACTTCAATTCAAACTCGATAAATCTCGTTCATTTTCATCAAAACTCTTTCGAACTCGAGATTATAGTCATAACTCGAGTTCAAATCACTCGATCTATGAGTTTATAGCCATAAACTTGCTAGATCTCGATTTTCAATCCAAGATTATAGCCACAACTTGGATTAAATCTATTTTTCATCAAAGTTTCATTTTCTTTCTCAACAAACTCAGTTCCAAACCGGCCTTTAGACACCCAGCGAGGTAAAACTAAGGGAAATAGGCTCTAAGCCAACTTTTTAATCTCATTATATTCATATTGCATATTTATCTTGGGCTAAAGAGCCACTAGAGCTGTTTTACCATTATTTTCAATAAAAATGCATTAATATCTGTGAATGAGCTTGTAGGTGAAGACCGGGTTCCTGAAATAAGGGGAAACTCTGTCCAGATTACTCTGGGAAATCCCAAGTAGTGTCGTTACTCTGCCGGATTTTCTATAATAATTTATTGTTTTATTGAGCCGTCGTAATGCCGAAATTATCATTCAAGTCATAATTTTCGATGTTTGAATAAATTAGTAACTATTATATCGGAACTCAAAATCTCAATTTTCAGGTATAAAAATCCCATTACGGATCAGTATACAATAATTCCCGATGGAGCTGAACCGGGTGGCGACTCTTTTTCCTTGAAATAGGATATTAATCTTATTTTACTGTTTTTATCATTATTTTTAAGAAGATCAAATTAAAAATGATTTCTCTTAAATAAAATTATTCCCTAGAGAGCAAATGCATCTTATTATTTAAAAACAAAACCCGGGCGAATTCAAGTCTCGCGCAGTTCGACCCCAATTACAAAAACTTTCCACCCTTATGAAAAAGGATCTCCCGCTCACAAATGCAGCGTTTTATCTTGAGATATAGCTCGATGATTGTAAGTTCCCTGATTTCCTATTTATGCAAAGTATGATGCATGAAATGCAATGTTATGAAAATGAATGATGACTTTAAATTTTTGCAGGGGCATATCCATCAGTTGAACACTGAGATTGCAAACATGTGGATACATGGGGTACCACCGCAGTAGCAGCAGCAGCTATCCTCATATGCAGGGCCTTCCTCCTCCTATGATCCATAGTAGCAGCCCTACAATCTGGGATCCTCCGACCCTTATGACCCATCATCGAAGTATCGCCCAATTTTCGATAATTCAGACTTCGGGTAGTAGTTTAGGATTTTTTTTTTCTTAATTAGAACATCTTTTAGCATACTACATAGTACAGTTTTGCGACTTCGATTGGCGATTTTAAAAATGCTCCTTTTTTTATTTATTGCCCCTTTTACATCTTTAATTTCCAATTGAAACAACAATGAAGAATAAGTATGTGGGGCAATCTACTAGTATTGGTAGGTTTCCCCGTAAACTATGTATAGCAAATCGCCAATCTTCTACTTCTTCATCCCCATTTCTTCATCTACAATGAGTGACTACGTGAGGTTCCATCGTGACCTAAACAGTTATCTAAAGAATGCCAATGACTGGTCTAGACTTGAACGTTGTGGCCTGAGGAGCATGAAAGAATATATCTGGATATTTATCAAACAAGAGTTGATAGATGTCGCTATGGGATTCTGGGATCAAATCGATAACGTCTTTCTATTTGGGGATCAAGAGTTATGCCCCATGTATGAATATTTTCATGGGCTTCTAATGTGTTCCATCGAGTTTTCCATCACACTAACATCTCATCACCCGGAATTTTTTGAAACCTTGATGAATCGCTTCAACCTTTCCCGTAGTGACAAATGTAGATTAGTATGCATCGACTGTGAAGGTTTAAAGCATTTAGTCTCCCTCGAACTGATTCAAGGCCTCAATATGAATGATGCAAACTAGATGCCCCTTGCTTGTTTGCTCTTGCTGTGAGTTTTCTTATGAAAAACAACTACAAATATTTGCAGTTTCGCTTATCTACCCATTGTTTCTCAAATGATGGATGATGCTTCTCCTGTAGCTCTAAGCCTAGCTGAAACATTAATCTATCTTTGTTTGGCTAGGAATGGGATCGAGAAAACCTCCTATTGTAGCAGGTTACTTCTTTAGGTATGCCATTTCTTTTGTCCTTCTGATTTTTACATAGTGGACCATCCTAATTTTTAATTTATCCATTCTTTCCTCTTTTAGCTTTGGCTATGGGATAAGCTGGCCATTTTATCAATTCCTGAAGAAGTTAACTACAGGCCGAATGATCATTAGGGATGGCGCTCTTTGGTCAACATTGGAGACCGCACTTACAAACACATCACAGTAGAGGAATTGCGTGACTTCATGGGATCATGTGGTATTGAATATATTCGTTGGACTTACCCTTGATGGGCAATCTCTTCTATTGTCACTCATATGGCTATGGGCGGAGTTGTTCTACTTAGCCATTCTGAAGTAATATCAAACTCTCATAGCTAACTGAGCAGACAGTACGACTACCCTCAACGGTTTCTAGAGATTTGTGCTCCCTGGCTGATTCTGAGCTCTCTTACATTCGGAGATATAAGTATGCAGATAAGTGGGCTAACCGTACTCAAATCACTGTAAACTTCACTCTTCCATTTGACATCTATCCTGATATAGCCTATCGTACATGGAGCATTAAGACTCGTAGGCTAAAGACTTTTCAAGAAAGAAAGGATGAAACTCGACATCTTCGTTGTCGCCTTCTCGGGAACTAGATTCGATTGCAATGATGCATCTATTGTGTAATAATAAGGGCTCATGCCCCATGTCTTTGTGTCACCTTTGTTTGTTGGTTTGTAATGCATTTATATATAAGAAAGCGGATTATGCTTCGTGAATGTATGTTTTGTGAAATGATATCTCATGTCCATTTATTGCACACATATAATATTTCATTATGTCATAATAATGTTATGAAAGAAATTTCATTCAATCATAGAAAATAAATGATACTAGTCAACAAATTATTACCCATCATTGTCTACGGTTCCTAAGAAGGATTTTATCAAAGACATCTTCTCTCAAATTTTTACAATCTTTATTTTTTCCTAAGAACCCTCACTAGTTCGTAGCAGATTTTATTCATTCATATGCATTTTTTTACACAAAATAGCGCTTTAGCATGTCTTGATTGACTGGGTTGACGAATTCATTTCCGTCCATATCCATGATCTTCACTACCTCTTTACTGAAAACTTTCTTCACCATGTACGGGCCATCCCAGTTTGGTTAAAACATGCCCCTGGCATCGGTATGTGTTTTCCAGGGTTGTTTCAAGACCAGATCCCCTGTTTTCAGTGGTAGGTTTTACCATTTCACTTTATGATTGTACGCTCTTGCCGTACATTGTTGGAACATCTAAAGACTGCTTAGTGCTGCCAAACATTTTTCGTCAATCAGATTCAGCTCGTCGTACCTAGCTTTCACCCACTGATCCTTTGATAGCTTCGCCTCAAGAGCTACTTATTAGGATTTAATTTATAATTCCGCAGGTAGTACCGCTTCTACTCCATATACTAAGGAAAAAGGAGTTTGTCCTGTCGGAGTTAGAATACTGGTTTGAAATCCCCATAATGCAAATGGTAAGTGGTCTGCCCAATCCCGATAGTTGACAACCATTTTGGAAAGAATCTTCTTAACTGATTTATTAGCAGCCTCCACTGCTCCGTTGTCTTGCGATCGATAAGGCAACGAGTGATGATGCTCAATACCATATTTCTCTATCAGATCAACAATATCACATTGGAACTGGACCTCGTTATCTATAACTATATGGTGTGGGACACCAAACAGTGTGAGGATGTGTCTTTCAATGAATCGGGCCATTTTCTTGGCTGTGATGTTCGTGTTATACTCTGCTTCCACCCATTTGGAGAAATAATCAATAGCAACTATAAATTGATGACCATTTATAGACGAAGACTTTATTTCTCCAATGATGTCAATACCCCGGGCTGAAATGGCCAAGGTATAGTTAGACTTTGTAGTTCTGTGGAAGGAAGATGACTGATATCTCCATGGATTGGACAAGCATGGCAAGATTTGGCTGTTTGAATACAATCGCCTATCAAAGTCTGCCAAAAGTAACCATATAAGTTGGATTTTCTTGGCCAACATAATTCCATTCATATGTGGGCCACAGTCTCTTGAATGTATTTCTTTCATCATTGTTGCGGCTTCTCATTGCGCCATACATTTTAACAATAGTCCATTAGAGGATCTCTTAAACAATTCTCCGTTTATCAGGAAAAATTGGACAGATAATCTTCATTGAGTCTGTGGCTTCTTCAGGGTAACTCCCATCCTTCAATTACCTGATTATATCAGCGTACCAGGGTTCTTCCGTCTCATCTCCGACTTCTACCACTGAAACACAAAATGGATTTTTTACTGTTTCTAAAATGAGGGGCTTCAATGGTCATTCTTGAGGTCTTTCCCACATAGATGCAAGAGTTGCCAACGCATCTGCCATCTGATTTTCTTCTCTAGGCAAGTAATGAAATTCACATTCATTGAACATCGATGCCTTTCTCCATACAGCTTCTAAGTAAGGCCTGAGAGATTCTTCTTTTAATTCCCACTCTCTTGTGATATGTTTTATCACCAAGGCAGAATCACCAATTACTCTGACCTTGTTAGCTTTTAAGTACATTAGAGTTATCATGTCAAATAGACAAGCTTCATAATCTTCCCCATTATTGGTGACAACAAACTTTAATTACTTGGATAATGGTATCATCACCCCTTGAGGTGTAATAATGATGACTCCCAAACCTGCACCTTTTTTGTTTACAGCTTTGTCAAAGTACATCTCCCATCCCTTTGAATCTTTTGACATAATGGCCAATTGTTCATCCGGGAATTCCAAGTTTTCAATGTATTCAGATTCCAAATGTAGGCTTGCTAGGAATTCAGCCACTGCCCTTCTCTTGATGACTTTCTTTATTATATACTCAATGTCGAATTCAGAGAGTATTAATAACCATCTGGACAATTTTCCTGTTAGAGAAGGTGTCTGATATAGGTATTTCATCAGGACTACTTTAGCCACAGCTTGTATTCGATAAGATTAGAAATAGTGTCAAAGTTTCTTTGTCAGCCATACCATGGCAACACATATCTTTTCCACTATTGTGTAACGTGACTCATATTCGAGCAACTTCTTAAGGTAATAAATAATATGCTCCATTTTGTCATCATGTTCTTGTACTAGCATTGCCCCTACTGAGGTCTCTTCAATTGCTAGATACAAGATCAAAGGTTTCCTAGGAATGGGAGGTTTTAGAACAGGTGGGCTTGCCAAGTAAGCTTTGATTTTGTCAAAAGCTTCCTGACATTGCACGTTCCATTCAACAGGTTATTGCTTGCTGAGAAGTTTGAAAATAGGTTTACATATAGTAGTCAATCATGCTATGAAGCGACTTACATACTGAAGTGAACCTAAGAAGCTTCTGACCTTCTTCTCAATCTTAGGGGTTGTCATTTCTTGTATAGCCTTAATTTTGTCAGGATCCATCTCTATACCTCGCTGACTAACAATATGGCCAAGCAATTTTCCTGAGATCACATCAAACACACACTTCTTTGGATTGAGACATATGTTGTATTTCTCTATCCTGGT
>CAOJBI011062833.1:0-15469 GCA_948277035.1 Euphorbia corollata | reverse complement strand
CCGGGTGATTTGTATCGCTTTTTCCCTTTCCGAAGGTACGTCATCCTTTTGTAGATATGCGAGTGTGGGAATCCTCGAATAATCGCTTAAGCTGTCCTCGACAGTCAGTTTATCCCGGTCGAATGTTGGCTCCTTGATGATCTTGACAAAGAGTTCTTTTTCGTGGTCTCGTCCAATAGTGGCAGATGCCAAGGCATCAGCCTCTGAGTTCTCCTTTCTTGGGATAAGGGTAATCTGTACGTCTATGCCTCCCTCTTTCAAGGTTTCTTTAAGTCTGGTTGTAGCGGCCAAGTAACGACACATTATGGGGTTCTATGCTTGGTAAGAGCCTTGAAGGTGGCTTACCACAAGTTTAGAGTCGCTGTATATTTGTAATTTTCTTGGCGAGAGTTCATTGGCAATCCTTAATCCTGCCAACATGGCTTCGTACTCAGCTTGGTTGTTTGTTGCTTGGAATTCGAGTTTTAGAGCATACTTCATGGTGAGTCCTGGTCCTTTTATAATTACCCCTGCACCGGATCCTTCTGATCATACGGCACCATCAATGAACATAACCCATAAGACTGGTTCTTCGTTGGTGGACGAGCTTGCGAAGTCCGCGATGAATTTCGATAGACATTGAGCTTTTATTGCTATTTTTTGCTTGAAGGAGATGTGAAATTGGGTCAAACGAATTGCCCATTCTACCATTCTTCCTGTGGTGTCTAGCTTCTGAAGTATCTTTCGAATCGGCAAATTAGTCCGGACTATGACATGATGTGCTTGAAAGTAAGGTCGCAGTCGGTTTGAAGATTGTACTATGGCAAACACTGCCTTTTCTATTGGAGAGTATCTAGTTTCAGCGTCATGGAGCATTTTGCTGAAATAGTAAATTGGTAGTACCTCATCTGTTTCTTTTACCAAGATAGAAGATATAATGTCAGTACAAGTTATGATGTAGAGGTACAATTGTTCCCCCTCAAAAGAGACTCCCAAAAGTGGTGGATTGGTTAAGAATGTCTTGATGGCTTGGAATGCAGCCTCACATTCGGTCTCCCATCGGAAAGGATGTTGTTTTTTGAGTAGTCGGTAGAATGGCAAAGCCTTTTTTGCTGAGCAAGAGATGAACCATCCCAATGCGATTAGTCGGCCATTTAATTTTTGCACTTCATTTAATGTTTTTTTGGGGGGGGGTCCATGCTTAAAATTGCTTGTATCTTGTCGGGATTGGCTTCAATGCCTTTCTCGGAGATGACGTAACCTACAAATTTTGTTCTACAGATACCAAATGTGCCTTTCTCTGGGTTTAGTTTCATTCCAAATGATTGGAAGATATGAAGTGCTTGGGCTAAATCATGAGCGTGATCCTCAAACTTTTTACTTTTGACGACCATGTCATCAACATACACCTGTACAGTTTTTCCAATGTGTTGTTCGAACATTTCGTTCATCAAATGTTGGTACGTGGAACCAGCATTCTTAAGTCCAAAAGGCATGACTGTGTAGCAATACACCCCTGCTGCGGTAATGAAGACTGTTTTGTCCTCATCATCCTTGAACATCGGTATTTGGTAGTATCCGGCCACTGCGTCTACGGATGAGAGTCAATTATTTGATCGATATTAGGAAGTGGGTAGCAATCCTTCGAACATGTTTTGTTGAGATTAGTGTAGTCGATGCAAATGCGGTATTTTCCGTTAGTTTTTTTAACGAGTACTACATTGGCGATCCAGGTAGGGTATTTAGACTCTCTGATAAACCTTGCTTCCAATAGCTTATCTACTTCCTCTTGAATGGATATTTCTTTTTCCCTTAACTGATTCCGTCGCTTTTGTTTGATTATTTTTGCTTTGGGATCTACATTTAGCTTGTGGCTGGCAACATCGGGGGATATTCCTTTAATGTGTTTAGAGTCCCATGCAAATACGTTGGCGTATGCTTTGAGGACGTCGTCGATCTTTTCCCGTATCTCTGTTGGGATTGTTTTACCCCTGGAGACCACCTGATTATCGCCTACCTTTACGGTTTCTAATTCCTCCAAAGGCTCGGGGTGGAAACCTCTGAGTTCATCCGGGGTTTCCAAGGCATCGACCACTAGGGCTTCCATCTGTCCTACCACGACCATGTGTATCTCTTTGGCCTCGTTTCTATTACCATTGAGTTGGATTATCTGTTCCTTGTGTGGTATGTGGAGTCAGAGTTGCCTAATATGGACTGATACGTGCAACATGTGTAGTAAAGGCCTTCCCATGATGGCATTGTATGCTAATGGTAAGTCTATGATGATGAACTCGGATATGACTGTTTGTCTCTTACCACCGTCGGACGCCGTGACACGGAGGAGAATGGATCCATCCGCCCTTACTTCTTGTTGTGATAGTCTGATCAAGGGGAATCCAACAGGTGATAACTGGGTGACATTGAATCCCATGACTTTAAAAGCCCTCATAATCAACAGGTTGACGGAGCTTTCTGTATCCACCAATACCCTATGTAGTATAAAATCTTCTACTTCTAGCTGTATTATCAGTGCGTCTGCTAGTGGTCCTAGCAAGTCAAAGTTGTTTCTCTTTCGTTTTGGCACTCTGTTGTCCTCGGCAGTAAGTACTTCTCTTTGTCCCGTGAATATTACCTTAATCTCTCCCTTATATGCGGGGTTATCTTCACCTTTTAGCTTATTTCCAGGGGGACTACGTGACCGCTCTTTTTTCCTTTCCGACCCGGTGTTATTGTTGTTTCAGCCTCTTGCTAAATTTCGGCATTCAGAAGTATCATGTGTCGTTCTTTTGTGGAACGAGCAGTATTTACGTATTGGGTGCGTATTGTCCTCGCAAGGATGGAGTTGTGTGATTTATGGTGATTGATGGGCTGGCTGAAGGTTGCGGTCTTCGAATGGGCGAGTGAAGGTACGCGGTTGATATGTTCTGTCATCGTTGTGCGATGTCCTCTGGTTGTATTGGTTCGGTTGTGAGTGTTCATCTTCATTATGTGCATTTAAGTATACAGCTTGGGGGTTTCTTTTTCTTTCTCCTTAGTCCTTCTGATGTGCCTCTTGGCGCCGTGAGCGGGACTTGTCATATGTAGAGTATAATGAGTCAATGGCGGTTTTATCGTCTAGTTTAGTGAACCATTGGGCTTTCACCATCAATTCCACAAAAGTTTTTAGGGAGCACATGTAGAGCTCGTTTTTTAGGGGCTCGAAGTAGGTTCCTCTAGCAAGGGCATCAATGGCAACTTCCATGTTTAAGTTCTCGATCGCTGTTACTGCTCGGTAGAATCGGTCCAGGTAAGTCCTTAACGTCTCGCCCTTTCTTTGTCTTATGTCAATCAAGTCGGTGGATATACTCTTACTTATGACGGCCAAAGAGAAATGGGTTAAAAGTAACTTTGAAAGCTGCACAAAAGAGGAGACTGAGTCTGGTTTGAGCCCTCGGTACCACTCTAATGCCACGCTCGAGAAATTAGTTGGAAATACTTTGCACATGATTGGATCTTCCTTAGTTTGCAAGTTTATCATGATCCAAAAGTGGGCCAGATGATCGTGTGGATCACTTGAGCCTGAATAATGTTAGCATGAAGGCATTCTCCACCTTGGAGAAAAAGGATGATCTATCACTGTTTGCGTTAAGGGTGATTGCGTTATTACTTGTTTTCTGATGACGGACGACATTGCGCGCTTGTCTAGGATGGATTGTATCAGCTCTTCGGTGTTCCTATGTGCAGCGGTAATGATTAGATTTTTTTAGCTTTTGGTCTATCAACCTAGCAATGGCATCTTCCATCGATTCTTTGGCCTTGTTTTCGCCCTCATCTGTGACGCGAAAATTAGCTCTCTCGATTGGGAGGGCGCCCATCGCGTTGCTCCCGGCTCCTCAATCCGGAGCCTGGATCCCCTCGGGATGTGCTGTATGATTTGTGTTTTGGAGGTGAAATAGTTGCGTCGATGGGTTAGGTGCTCGTTTTGTGGCTTGCGGTTGTGGTTGATCCTTTAACATGACCATCAATTCGTTTTTACGTTGCTAGTGAGTATCCTGTATTACCAATAGTCGGTTTTGTAATTCTGTTATTTGGGTTTGCGACTCATTCACTTGTCTTAGAGCCCTCTCCAAAGGGCTCTTAACGTGGTCATTCCTCTTGTGGGTTGTGATGTTGCCTAGCCTAAGCTCCGTTACGTTTGTGTTCAGGTCTTGAGCGAAGTCGGGATGAGTTTCGAAATCATCGTGGACGTCCCCCTCTGGCGTCTGCTCTATATTCATAGTGTTTTTTTTTTTGTTTTAAGCGGCTCAGAGTTCTTGATTTAAAAATGTTCGATTTCCCACAAACGGCACCAATTGGTACGGCTGGTCCGCTCCAAAGGTGTATTCCTGTGATCTGTATACAAAGAGAGAGACAAAGGGAGGTTAGCTAAAACCCCTCCGATGCCTTTGTCAGTACTGGAATAGATAGGAATAATCTTTAATGAAGAGAGATTTTGTGTAGATATTCAAACCTGTCTTTGGTAGCTTCATAGTTGCAATTTATAGGGTTATTTAATATGAGCCGAGGGCTTTGGGCCATATCTGGCTAATGGGCCAATTCTAATTAGATAAGGGCCCGTATGATTTTTCATGTTGAGATCCATTTTGAATCCAGATCCAGAGGATCTGGATCTGGATCTCAACATGACGGATCTGGCTGGATCTGGATCCAGATCCAGCCCATTGCCATCTCAGACCAGACAAGATGAAGATGAATAGATGACGCCCACCTAACTTTCTACAACATACAGTTTCCTGTATCGGTGGTTCCGCCGTTCCTTCTCTTTCTCTCACATCCATCCAATTGCCAACCGGCTGATTAATTTTACTATCAACAATGTCAGGTTCGTCTGTTTTGCTTCCCTTTTTATGTTGGGTTTGATTTTTGTTCATTTTTCTATTTACGATTCTTCATATACTGGTTTATATAATTTTATTCATCCTTTTCTCTTAGTTTTGGATTTCACTAATTGCACCTGTATTATCAATTGTTTGCCTTATTTTTGTTAAATTTGCACTTATTGTTATTACTGTGTTGATATTTTGGAGTCTAGCTTCTTGCTTTTCCTATATTTTTCTCATTGAAGTCATTGAACTAGAAATCTGAGGAGTTGTACAAGTAAAAACTGATATTTTTATTGGATTCGATCTAGGATGTTTTCATTTGTATGTCTATGAAAATGAAAGTGGATACTATCTTAAGAAGGTGATTCAACTAGTAAGTAGTAACTGTAGAATAATTTGTGCGGAGGACTTGACAGTTCTATTACTTGAATTTTCTCTATTAGAAGGAAGAGTTGATTATTTTATTACACAAGATATTGATTTTTTTGTTGGTAACGTTTTATGAAACTTTCCAATGCTAAGACAAATAGAATACCAATAAATTTACATCTAAGGGATCTGATAAAATTACAAATTCTTATGCAGCAATGTCAAGGAAGATTGTACAAAATGTTTTTGTAGCAAAGAATAGGCAGTCCAGCACCCAAAACCGAAAGGACTGTTCTGCCCCTTATACCCTCAAATCACTTCCCTTCAATAGAGGGAAGTTGGCATGGATTGGCATATCTTCCATGCAAATGCAATCCCAACCAAAACACCAGAGTGGTTTTGTTAACCGAAGAATTGTTTACTGCAATGGTCTGTTCTAGACTCTCATTATCCAGGTTGTTTTCAAACACGAAATTAAACCCTAAGAATTCATATTATTTTCCTCCGTCATCAGTCATCAAACTTGATTCCATGTTCTTTCATTTGTAGTAAATGTTATGTCTTGATAAACTTGGCTATGGAATGGCTCTTGTCACTCTAATTGTAATCTTGAAATCCAAAAATTTCCATATTTTCTCCATTTGTAGGTTTTTATATTCTTGTGTTTGGATCTTTCTTGCAGCTGCTTCATCTGCCACTGCAGTGCCACATCTTGGTAAAGTTGATTTTATGAAGCTTCAGAATGGGAGGTGAGAACATTCAGTTCCAACTCAAAGTTTCAACAGCAGTTTCTTTCCATTCAATGTTTCCTTGTATTTCTAATTGTTATATATCTTAATCCTAACGGGCACAATTTTAGTGATATTCGAGGTGTTGCTGTTGCTGGTGTTGAGGGAGAACCAGTTACACTTACTGAACCAGTTACAGAAGCAATAGCTACTGGCTTTGCAGCATGGTTAGCAGACAAGAAAAAGGCTGATGCATCTAAACCTCTGAAAGTATCTATTGGTCATGATTCGCGGATATCTGCACAAGTGTTACAGGTGCATTTCCTACTTCTGGTTATGAGGACTATGATTATTTTCGTGTCTTAGGAAAAACTTAGTTCCAATCATCTATATTTCATTGCTTCAATTTGACTTTGTTGAACAGATTATGTTGGTTTAGGTGAGGGTTTTATGTTTGAACTTTTTCTGTGTAAATTCATTTCTTTGAAAAACATAGATCCCTATTTACCTTCTAGTCCCATTGAAATACTGTGCAGAGAGGAAAACAAACCTATTAAAACAAGTTACCCCTTGCCATCTTTTTCTCTTATGCTTCTAAATAGCTATATGCTTAAAAACCTGCAGTATAAGAGCTGTTATGTTTGGAATTTATTGCATATCAATATCTGAACTTTCTTTAAACTAGTTGGCTTAAATTGTAGGATGCTGTTTCTCGTGGTATTGCCAGTGCAGACCTGGATGTTATTCAATTTGGGTAAGTTGATCGTTTCTGGTAAAATATTTTTTCTATTGAGGTCTTTAAATGGTTCTAGACCCAAACTTGGGTGGTGTCTTAAAGTGCTCTGGCCCTTTTTCATTTTTATTTTATTACGATGCATTAAGCACCCTTAATGGATTGCAGATGTTTTTGGGGATGAGGTTGGGTGGGTGGGTCAGGGAAAATAGTTGCCTCAGTTGTATAACCTCTACATTAAGTTGTGCGTAGGCTTTGCTTTTGCTGTTGTGCACATTTAGCTAGTTTAATCTTTCATATGACGAGTTCATCCCTTCCATGATTAGTGCTATAGCATGGTTCAGGTGATTCATTGGTGATGCTCTTAGCTCTGATTTTCACTTGTAAGTTCTTTACCATTGAGTTTCCTTTGACAGCCTGGCATCAACCCCAGCAATGTTTAACAGCACACTCTCTGAAGACGAAGAATTTTTATGTCCATTCGATGGGGCTGTAATGATAACAGGTAAATAAAAACGCTAATCGGTCTAAGTGGATTTAAGTATTGTTCTATATCAATTATAACCCCAGAATGATGCTTGTGGTATTTCCCATGTTTCTTTTGTTAACATTTCATAACTTCTTCCTCAATTAGTATTATAAGTTATTTTCAGCATCATTAAGGTTTCTTAATTTAACCTAATTGTTACATTTCGTAATATGTGGCCTGTTTTTGTGCAAGTAGCTAGTCATCTTCCTTACAACCGGAATGGCTTCAAATTCTTCACTAATGCTGGGGGGCTTGGAAAACCCGACATAAAAGATATTTTGGAGCGTGCTGCAGACATATACAATAATTTTACTGATGACGGGTTATTGAAGTCAAGAGAAAAGGCTTCTGCTTCAGTTAAGAGAGTTGATTATATGACAGTGTATGCCTCTGATCTTGTGAAGGCAGTTCGTAAAGCTGCAGGAAATATAGGTACCAGAAAGTCATTATTTCAAAAACTTAATGCAGTGATTATCTCTTTTACCAATGGTATGAGTCGCAATGTGGATGAAATTGGATGACAACTTATCTAGTTTCTTGCAATTTGTTATGGAAGTTGTTGTCTCGCGTGCTAAATTTGTTCTCTCATGTATGTTTTCCTTTTCTATATGTGAAGGTGCTTAAATCTTTCTTTTTCTTTGTTGTTTGGCATTGAATATATGTTAGAGAAGCCATTGGAAGGATTCCACATAATTGTCGATGCAGGAAATGGAGCTGGTGGATTTTTTGCTGTAAGTTTTACATATGTACTTTTTTTGGGTATAAGAAAGTTATTATAAGATATTTATTTTGGCAATTACATACCAAAATAGAATTGACGTGAAACAGACTTAGAGAGATGGTATCCCTAAATAGATATCATGATTTTATGTTAGCAGGAGGTTTAGTTACTTGATCTGTTATGTACCTCAATACATCAAGTGATTATGAAAAGACACATGAAGAGAGACGTGAGATCTTGAAATTTGGAAAAAAAATTCCTAGTTTGATATAGGTATATTTTGTTTGATAAGTTGATGAGTTTTGGTGGCAGTTCCATTTGATAAATTGATACGAAGATTTGTATAATATTGATCTTCACAAAATTTGAAGCTGATTTTTCCCAAGAATTTGATAATGTTGAAGAGGAAAAATAGATACTGAAATAAATTGTCTGCGTGCGTATTTTGAAACGTGTTCATTATTATTTCTTTACATCTATGTTCAATGGGATTAAAGTATAATTTCCACTCTGAATTGAACATCGGAATAAATGCTTCCCAATTTTTTTAAAAAAATCTGCCTCATTGTGCTTATAATAATAACAAAGAAAAACGTCACCCCACCCCACCTGAACGTGGACTCGAACTTGTGACCTCTAGGATTAGAGTTCATGTCTTAACCAAGTAGACTAGGAAAAGATGCTTCCCAATTACTATTTTTTCCTTAGATTCTTAAATTGTGGTGGTACAGGTGCGTAGTTGTTAGTTAAAGAGGATAATGGGGCTTTATAAGTAGATTTCCGAAGTTGAGTGTGTAATTTGTCCATAAAAGTAACATTTGTGCATTCCTAACTTCAATTGACAAATTGTGTTCTCATCCATGTTCATTATTCAATGAGAAGTCGGTTGATAAGACGATATTCTAGATAATCACTTGCATGACAAATTAATCCTTATTACTCCCTCCTTTAAAATATATTACTCCCTCCATCTCATTTTAATTGTTTTTTTAGAATTTTGCCCCAGAATTAAATAATGATTCAAAAAGACTAAATTAACTTTTTGTATTTATCACATTGATTAATTGATTAATAAATTCATTATTATTAATATGGATAAAATTGAAAGAGAGATGAAACAAATTCCACAGACATAACAAAATAAATTATTGTTATTAATATTGATAGAATTGAAAGATAAATAAAGTAAATCCTTTAAATATAGGGATGGAAATAGATTATTGTTATTATTAATAAGGGTAGAAATGGAAGAAAGGGAAAAATCAACAAATAACAATTAAAATCGGAAGGGATGAAAAGGCTAAAAAGACAATTAAAATGGGATGGACGGATTATTGTTTTTAGCATTTCATCAAAACCAATAATAAATTTAATTTTCTATTAAAATGCCTAATTTACCCTTAAACTTCTATAGTTAAGGTTCATTTCTTAATTACCAACTTATTATTCCATGAAAAAAGGTAAAAATGTGTAACATGACAAATAAAAAGGAACGAAAGGATTTTATTTTTTGGAACGGAGAGATTGGAGATTATTAACTATTGATTTGTGTCGCTAACTTTGCATAAATTTAATGACAGTTTTTGACGCTGTGATATACAGAACTATATTTTGTCCTTCTGTTTACAGACACCCTATTTACATATTAATTCCATTATTATATGGAGAATCTATTGTTTATTTACTATAGTAAACTAGGAAAGTTTGTAATATTATGCATAAAGTGGGAAAAACACGATTTTGAAATTTGTTATTTTATTCTACAATAACTTGTTGGTATTTTGTTTCTATGATTCAGGCCAAAGTTCTTGAGCCTCTGGGTGCTGTCACATCTGGCAGTCAATTCTTAGAACCAGATGGTTAGTAAAATTCAATAAACACGCAACAATGTTTTGAAGATGATATTACTGAAGTACTGAACATTTTTGTGAGCAGGTTTATTTCCTAACCATATTCCCAACCCAGAGGACAAGGAAGCAATGAAAGCTATCACAAAGGCTGTGCTTCAAAACAATGCTGATCTTGGTATCATATTTGATACTGATGTTGACAGGTAACCGATATCCCAATTTGATGCAGTTATGCAACCCTGCTATTCCTTGGCTTTAACTTTAAGCATGCAATTTTTTGCTCAAGATCTGCTGCTGTGGACTCCACTGGTCGGGAATTCAATCGGAATCGTCTTATTGCTCTGCTCTCTGCCATAGTTTTGGAGGAAGTAAGCCATTTCTTTCTCAGCTGTTTAAGGATTGTTATATTTGTACAATGCTTTATGTATTTTTCCCGTCAATTCGTTATTCATATTCGGTCAGCTTCTCTTTTTTTTCTATAGCATCCAGGAACAACAATCGTAACAGACAGTGTGACTTCAGATGGCCTGACTACATTTATTGAGGAGAAACTTGGTAAGCAACAAAATTTCACCTTTTTTGTTCTTCGTACTTCTGTTTCTTAACAATTGACAATCTCTTATAGTAGGAAAGCATCATCGATTCAAAAGAGGCTACAAAAATGTCATTGATGAAGCAATTCGATTGGTAAGTTGAGATCTAATTGATATTACATTCCAGGACAGCCTGCACGAACAATAAAGTGAAAGAAGTGATATTTGCTTAATGAGATTGACTTTTGTTCTATATTTGCTTACAGAACTCAGTTGGCGAAGAGTCACATTTAGCTATTGAAACAAGTGGCCATGGCGCTCTCAAGGAAAACCACTGGCTGGATGATGGTGCATATCTCATGGTAGGTCAATGTGTAATACAGTTTGCTATCTTGCTTCATCTCATACATATTTTATCATTCTTTTATTTTTCAATTTTCTTATGTTAAATCGTTGTTTGGTAATGCAGGTAAAACTTTTGAACAAATTAGCTTCAGCTCGGGCATCAGGAATCAGTGGTGGCAGCAAAGTCTTAACTGATCTAGTGGAGGGTCTACAAGAACCAGCAGTTGCCGTGGAATTGAGATTAAAGATTAAACAAGATCATCCAGATCTTAAAGGAGGGTATGGTCCCTCTTATAATGGTTTTTTAATGGATATATGCATTTCTTCTTTTGGTGACTGAACAGTTAGAGCATACAGATCTTTCCGGGAGTATGGAGAGGCTGTTTTGCAACACTTGGAAAACTGTGTAGCTCATGACCCGAAACTTCAGAAAGCTCCTGTTAACTATGAAGGGGTGAGTTTCACAAAGATCATAAATACTCTTGGAAGCCTATGTAGCATTTGCATTAACTACTTATATTCTGGCCTTATGCATCGATTACCCATGAACTTGTCCAAAATAGTTACTTGCCACCCTGAACTTGTTTAAAGTGCATTAGCTCATAGTAGTCAAGGGCGCAAGACGCACTCAAGGTGCAAGGCGCTAAAAAAGCACTAAAAAGGTGCAGTGTAAATTTCGAAAAAAAATTATAGGTATAGAAAATTCATAAAATATGACTATTTCAAAATATGAACATAAAAAAACTAATAATCCATGACATAAAAGTCATATATCTTCATAGGTAACAATCCATAAATCATGAAAAAAGTCAATAAAAACCTAAAATATTAATAATCCATAACATTTTGCGATTATCAACTACAATAGACATTCTTAGGTGACGTATCATTGTTGACATCCTCAGGTGCACCCAACTCTCCATCAGTGCTTCCTTCACTTGTGTCATGAGTTTCAATTTTTTCATTGTCTAGTTCTGAATACAATGAAGTTGATGGTTGTGATTGTGAGCGGGCGGGGACTCGGTGAGGCTGGCAGCTGGGGCGCGTGCCTCGAGGAGCTGGTGTTTCGATTTAGTGCTTGATCCTGAGATCGTGCTCGTGGTCTTGTGACAATATTTGGTTCGCGGAAAACCGATTTAGCAATTTCGTGGTAAAAATATTCTTTGATAAATTTCCACTGAAAATGTCTCTTGGGTTGTTTTGCGAGAAGACATGATCACAGCTTTCAGTTTGAAGTAAAAACAAGGTTTAAAACTTCATTTAATCAATAAAACTCAGAGTCGCCACCTGGTTCAGCTCTACCAGGAAATTATGGTATAAAAATTCATTTTTGCAAATTTAAATACCGGAAGAGATTCTGGGTACGGACAAAATAGTTACTTTTTACCGTTGATTCAAGATATAAGATATTCCATGAATTTATTTCAAAACGAGAAAATACTTTCCTAAATTAAATTTTATTTTTCCATAAAAATAAATTGATAAAGAAATATTATAATTAATTCCATGCATCGACGAACAAACGTTAGAAAATAACAGTTTATATATGTTAGCGGGTTAGTTGCGGCATTTAAATGTTAGTTGTAGTAATTAAAGGTTAGTAAGCTCCTTCCCAGTGATTGGGAATATCGGCTATTTTTATTACACGACCTTGGTACAAATTACAACAAATTGCAATAAGATAAATCACCACAAAATGTAGCGAGTCCCCTAATAGATTATGGTGAATTGTGCGGGTAAATAAATTACTGAAAAGTAAATAATAAATTAAAACCACCACATAGCGTAGCGAGTCCGCTAACAAAATATGGTGAATAGTGCTGAAAAGTAAATACTGAAAATTAAATACTGAAAAGTAAATTGTTAGGTTAATTATGTAGTATTTTTCCACTTTCGTAAGGAATTTTACCACGGTTAATTTATTATGTCAGTTAGTAAGTTAACAGAGTTAGTGAGTTAGCGGTGTTAAGAAGTCAACGATCATCCATTTATAATGGGGATAATATACGTATAAATATATATAATAAATAAATAAATAAATAAAATCACCACAAAATGAGATAAATACCCCACAATATGGTAAAATTATAATATATAAATAATAAGTATATATATATATATATATATATATATATGTAAACAAATAAATATTTAAGCAGTTTAATATTTAAATAAGTAAATAAATGACTGATAATAAAAATATGTAAATATGAAAATGAAAATAATTAATTTGGAGTTACCCTCAGCGTACCTTTTCTAGAGTCCAGGGTGGTCTGAGAGCCGGCTTGGAACCGATCGTGATGAAGTTGATGTTGAAAACAATTTTTCCACTGCTACGGAAGTGAGAGTTTGTGAAACCGGGATAAGGAATCGAACCCCAAAAGATTACTGGTACTACAGTTAAAATCCTTGTAGAATTGACGAAATTGACCCGAAATAGTAACCGAGAAAACAATTTGATTTTAGAAATCAAAACCCGAGTTTAAAAACTTAAGTCGAAGTGAAAACCGAGTTGAAAGCAATTAAATTTGACGAAATAAAAAAATGTTTTTTTTTATAAAATTTTTGGTCCCCTGAACCTGAGAAATGAGGGCTACTTATAGCCCTCATTTAAGTAAATGGCCTATCGGCTATTTACTAAGTAAATAGCCGATCGGCTATTTCCTTAATAGGCCAAAATCTAATTTAGGTCAGTCCACTTACTCAGGTAGTGGCTTATCCAGTAATGGGACGATCGACCCATTACTGACGATACGGCTCCGTTTAGGCTCTCGAAATTTCTGGATACGAAATAGGTATTGTGTCCTCATTGGGCTTTGACGGACCGTGCTAACAGTTTGCCCCTTGTGTATATAAATTTCGAAAGTCGATAATTGTATATACACGAAACAGTCGGAAAAAGATGCATGCAATAAAACATATTTTATGAGAAAACATGTTTTGCAATACAATTTTTGAAATTTTCTTTGCATGTGAATGCATTTTTGAAAATATTTTTGTGCGTGAGAATGTGATTTTTGAAATATTTTAATGCATGAGGATGCGATTTTCGAAACTTAGTCACAGTCCGTCTATGCATGATGCAGAGATCGAGTAAAGGATCATACCTATCCTTTTATGTTAACAACATTGATGATGGTGACGTTGACTTCGTTGATCTGATTTCTCTTCTGGGAGTTTGGCACTGTCTGCCGCATTGATCGGTTCTATTCCTGTCTTTTTTATGTTAACAGCATTGATGATGGTGACATTGACTTCGTTGATCAGTTTTCTCATCTAGGAGTTTGGCACTGTCAGCCGCATTGATCGGTTCTATTCCTGGTTTGGAAATAATAAAAATTGTGATGATTAATTATTCCTACTTGGGAGGAAGTACTATACGGTGATCAATTTTTCTTGACTGGGAGGAAAAAATTGTCGAATATGGTGATCAACTGTTCTCTTCTGGGAGAAAAGTTGTCAGTAAATCAGTTCTTTTCCCGTCCGAGAGAAAGAACTGTCGGATAAGATGATGAATTTTTCTCGGCTGGAAGAAAAATTATCGAATTGTGATGATCAACTTTTTACAGCTTGTAGAAAAGTTGTCGGATACGGTGATCAACTGCTTTCATCCGGGAGAGAAGTTGTCAGAGAGGGACACTTTGAAGAATTATCATGAATCCCGTTGGTAGCGAATTGGTCTTAGATAACGTCAAAATTAATTTTGCGTTATTGGTTTTTTACCTTATACCCATGGTATATTTATTTTTTGGATTTAATTTTTGTGAATTTGGATGATTATTTTATTTTGCAATTTTTACGTTATTGTTAACACGTGCTTTGATGCATGAATTATGATGTGAAAGAAAAAATTAATCTCGGTTTGCTTTCTTTAAAACAAAACTGAAAAGAAATGAAAGAGAAAAGAAAAGAGAAGAAAAGTGAAATGGGGATGGGCTGCTGGGGAATATTGAGTATAACCGAAATCACGGTTATCCCCAGCTTAGGAATGCTATAGTTTCGCCGCTTTTGAGTCGATGGTCCGATACGACCCACACCTTTCACCTCAACTGTGGGGAGTTTACCATCACCCTAGTGGACTTTTGCGCCATCACGGGGTTTCCTTTTCATGGCCAGACTATTCATTTCAACTGTGCCTTGTCTGTTCTACCCTATGACCCGGAGCTGATTACCAGGCTCATTGGCTATTCTGGTATTCCTGGCAAATACCGTGTATCTTGCAAGGGTTTGATTCTTGTATTCCTGGCAAATACCCTCTCTACCCAAGCTGCCGACTTTAACTCCAAGATGGCTAGTTTGACGGCTAAATTAACGAAGGGAAAAGGTTTGGTTACAGAACCCATTGAAATTGAAGGAGATGAGTCATGTCACGAGACTAATCCTGAAACTCAGAAAATGAAAGAGAGGCTCGAGATGTTGGAGAAATCACTAGCTACCATTAAAACCCATAAGGATGGAGTGGACATCGATTCATTATCGTTGTTCCCCAAAGCAAGACTACCACCAAAGTTTCACATGCCAAGCATGGACAAATTTGATGGGACTACTTGTCCCAAGACTCATCTCAAGATGTATGTGGCCGCTCTTAACCCACATGGTTTGGATAATGAGCTCCTTGCTCAATTATTCCAACAATCTCTCACTGGAGCAGCTCTGAAATGAATCATGAGCCTCTATTTGACTAAGATCAAGACTTGGGAAGATATTTGCAACGTCTTCAACACCCAATACCACTACAACATTGAAGTTGATGTAACTAGAAGGGAGTTGGAAACCACGAAACAGAAAACTAACGAACCCTTCTCCTCGTTCCTTACGAG